>VUQJ01044512.1:979-11191 GCA_015108635.1 Andinoacara biseriatus | reverse complement strand
TTGCGCACACGTGCGTCTCTGTTGGTTGAGTCCCACAAGTTTTTCTCAACATGTATTATATGTGAAGATATATGCAAGTGGAACATGCAGCATCCTTGTGATATTTGACAATAGAATACTTCATATTTCCACAACTCCATGGACTTCAGTTTAGTGCTCCCGTTCCCCCTACCCTACCACCTCCCCATCAAACTGGAAAATCAGCTGGATTTGGGGTAGAAAAGATTGAATACATTTGCAAAAAAAAGCCTGTTCAATTTTCAATTTTTGTGGCTTAAAAACTCATGGTATTTACTTTCCATTCATTAACAGCTCTTACGAAGAGGAGATGATGTGTTTGTAACAGAAAGAAAACACTGTTTGAAGAGAAAGGAAGAGATCTTTGACACTAAGAGCGCTTCTGCTTCTAAAACAAGCATCGACTTCATCTTCATCCCGCAGTGCCACTATGTGGGCATGTTTGCATGCATGTCTGTCATGCACTCATACAGCATACTCTATGTGTGCATTTATGTTTGACAATTTATTGTAAACAATAGTGAGACAGTAATTAGGGATTTGCTATTTCTCGTTTCCTCTAAGAGTTATTGTCTTCAAAGGTGGCTTTGCTTATATGATTGATGTGGCTTTTATTTTCTGTTTGTGAGAATATGTCTGCATGCACGTGTGTTAGATTGAGATAAAGGGTTATTGTATTTGGACTCAAGCTGTGCTGAATTGAAAGGGGGGCTGTACTGAGTCATTATGGTCAGTAAGACATCCATTGATCAAACTGTCAAGTATCTATGTATGTGTGTATGCGTATTTGCGTTGTTTCAAGTGTGCATGCACTCGCCTGATAAGCAAATTGCCCCTTGGCCAATGGAAACCCACAGTCTAATGGCTCAGAAACATCAAGTCAATTAGTGCATGTAACAACAGGCAAAGATATAGTCACTCACTTACACATTTCCCTCATCTAACACATTCTTCAACTCCCTTTGTTTGCTGTTGTTCTTTTGTTCTCCCCTTTTCTCTGTTACAGTGTATACACCTACAGAAAGTGTGAGCTTAGCATGCGTGCACCGTGTTTCATCACTTACATGCACAAACTAAAAATGAGGTTGAACCTCATGTGAAGAGATCTGTTAGGTGGCAGCGCTTAAGGGAATACATTCACACATATGAAGATTCGGTGATTCTGTTACATATAGACACAGACGCTTGCCAATGCGATCGTTTTTTTTTTCGGCCTAAAAATGGAGACAGCTTCTGGAAACCTTCATCAACGCTACGTTCAAAATCCTAGCAACACATGAACACACCCAATCAGTAAACACATCCACATGCATACGTTTTACACATACACCCACAGAGATCTCTCACACGGAGGTATCCGCAATAAAATGGGATTAACTTTGGCTGCAGCTAATCCTGTTTGTTAGTCTGATTTTTTTTTGCTGCACTATATTCACAACTAGCTCTAGAGTTGAAACCCAAATCTGTCAACTTCCACTTTCTCAGGGAAAGTAGGAGAGCACTTTCCTGTTAATATTCTAGTGAGGCATTAGTGTCATTATCATATGCCTTCATCCATTGTGGAGGAAATTGTGATCTTACAAATTTAAAATCATTCCATAAATATTTTTCAGTGTTCTCCTATATTCAAAGTACAAACTTGAGACTAAAAATTATAATTCAGTTTCCAAGGTCAGCTTATGAAAAAGTGTGCTCTGGAAAAAAAAAAGTATCAGAGAGACAGTTAGCACTCACATGCTCCAGTGGAGCTGCTCAGCAGTTGATGGTAGCAGACAGGGGTTCTACTCCCAGGTGTGAATGTTTGTAAAAGCAGTTACCAGACACCAAATTGAACTTGTGCAAATCCGACTGCCATTCATCACAGTACAGCCAGCACCATCTGTTCGTCTAGAGACAAAAGGGCATTTTGCAAATTGCAAATGATAGATAGATAGATAGATAGATAGATAGATAGATAGATAGATAGATAGATAGATAGATAGATAGATAGATAGATAGATAGATAGATAGATAGATAGCAATTTGTTCCCATTTCTTTTGTTAAATTTACAGAAAAAATGCCAGAAATAACACAATTTGACAGGTATAAAATAGTATTTTGCACCAACAAGATCATTCCCAAAGAAGTATTAGCTGAAAACTTGGTATATCTCTGCATGCTGCACAGCATTTCTTTTAAAATTTTGAGGAAACTAGACAAGTGGTATCTGAAAGTCATGTCCTTAAGAAATGGGGGAAAAAAAATCCAGCAAAGATCTGAGACAAGACCTGAGAGATGCATCTGGCACTTCAGTTAAATCATTCGCTGAAGCCTCATCAGAGAGGATCTCAGTGGACGGGTGGCTGTCAAGTCATCAGTATGTACAAAGGAGGTCAGGAGACAGCTACAACAGTGAGTGTCTACAGCCATCTGTAAAACACGGTGGAGGCTCTGTCATGGTTTGAGGCTGCATTTCAATTAGTGGTTTGGGAATACTGTCCAAACTTATTGAATTATGAAGAATATATTAGTTGACTAGTCGAAATTTCAAGAAAATAACCTGAAATTCTGAGTTAGCTTTGCCAATCAGGGAGCTCTGTGAAGGTACTTCATTTCCTTGTACTAGCTGAATCATTCTTATCAGCAAACATACTCTTGAAATTTGTTCACATCTGCTCTGCGCTGGTAGCTCACTGATGATGTCACTACCCAATTTTGCCTATGCACCATCTGCTTCCAGGTGACAAGGAAAGCACATCCTTCACAGAGCTTCCTGGTTGGCAGACGTAATTCCAATTTTCAACTTAATAACTCAAAATTTCAAGAAAATAACTCAAAATTTCAAGTTACGGATGGCATTTTTTTTTTTTTTGTGGCAGAAAAAAATTCTGACTCTGAAAAAAAAAGGAAATATTGAACACACCAAATTTACACGAGGTGTATTGGAAGAAAAAACAAAACTTTTGTTGTTGTTGTTGTTTAGTTAAACTTTTGTTGTTGTTTTTTTTAAAAAAAGTAGTCCTCAAAAAGACTGGCAAAATAGAAAGAAAAAGAGGTCAGGCTGTGCTGAAGAATAAAGACGGTCATATCAACGATTCACTTTCAAACTCAAAATTGTACAAACACTGGTTTTGGCTCCTATACGCTATTTCCATTTTTTATGCACGTTTCAATAGATCATTGCATCTATTTCACATTTCCTAGCAAAATTTCATTTGCAGGAGAGTGTATTTGTTGCGTTTTGCCTGTATGTACAGTATCTGTTATATGTTGAGTTGCACTGGATTCAATAGAGACGGTTTCCACCAACTATGTGTGTAAAATGAATAAATCTGTTTGAGAGAGCGCCACATGAGTAGCAACAAGGAACTGGAAGTCTGCGCTACACCGTAATAAATATAATAGGATGTTAATACTTGCAAAGCTGGGAATGAGCCAATCATTGTGACTCATACTTCACCTCTGAATTGATCTAGAGATAGCAAAGGAAACAAAGATTAGAACAAAGGACACAAAGTGAACAAAGCTAAACATGTAGTGATGTAATAATAACTGTGCTTTTATGCATTTTTCTTGTCAGTTCAATAGGAATCATCACATGTTTGAAACTTGTATTTGCAAATAAAGGTTAAAATGAATGCATCTGAATCTAGCCAGAGATGCATGCATGTCTTTTAGAAGAAAAGCCCTTTAGCTGTGAATAAGAAATCTTTACAAATGCCGCTTCTGTCCCCTGTTCTGTTTGACCTGATTTATCTAACTTCTGGCTGGCTAAGCCTTGCAGCTTTCTCTATGATCTTGTCTAAATTTACATCTCTCTACATGCCCCTCTAATCGTGACTAAGGAGAAGTTCTCATTGCTCCTGATGAAAGAGTAAGAGGTCGATCAAATGCAAAACAGGCTCTCTTAAGTTTCCTTTGCATCACACATTGCTCTGTCTTTGTGGCCTCCAGCTCAAACACCACTAGGATGGTCTGAATGCAGCACTCTCATGAAAATCAATGATCAGATTCTGGCATTCCTCCAAAAAAAAAGAAAAAAAAAAGAAAAAGAAAGAAATTTTAGGTAATTAGTGCACGAGTGATTGTGTTCAGCTGTAATAACGATAGCAAGACAAATCTGTGGGTTAGTGCGTCTGGGATAGAGGGGCATGTAAGGAAAAACAAATTTATTTTCTGGTATCTGATTGTGTAGAAAGACCAGAGAAATATTTATCCTTTAATGTCCCAGATACATTAAAGATGTGGTAAAAAAAATGTGCTTGTCAGCATAAATCACTGTCAAGTTTGATGTATGCTGCAATAAAATACAAACACAGTGAGTCTTAACTGGAGTAAGAGATTACAGAGGAGCAGCAGCTATCAGATCCACCAAAACCACAGGTTTCACTTTAGCTTGGTAAGCACAAACTTTAAACCGGCTTCCAAGAAAACATGCTGCACTCACTGATATTCTGCATTTAAAGGTGCCATGCTGTTTTGGAACACCAGTACTAAAACAGAGCGAGCGTTATTATGAAGGGCTCTTGTTTTGTTCACATGGTACCCACATCACACGAACGAGTGAACAACACAATAGCCAGTGCTCTTCTGTGACAATCAGTGGCAATAACTTACAAAGCAGTCCTCCATCCAAAAATGCAGTAAAAAAAACAAAAAAAAAACAAACTGCAAGCCAAACCATAGCTAGGAAATAAACAATGCGCAATTTCTCCAAATGTTAACTTTAGTTTATTGAGAAGAAAACTCCATAAACAGTTTCATCATCTCACTGAAGCTGTAACAAATATAATTCGGTCTTTAGAGTCTTGCCAAGTTGCAATCTAGCTCTGCTTGAGCAAAGTGAGAATTCAAGTCAAGTTCAACCCCCAAAATTTGGTACATCAGCCACATTGCACTATTTAAACTTCTTTAACCTGCCTACAGATGCTGCTCCCTCTGCAAGCCACTTTGAAACCCACCTCTGTTCCGTGTTAAGAGCCCTTTCTGCTGCTCTCCCTGCCTTAGGCTTTCCATGTATGCACATTAAACAGTAGGAACGTCCCAGAACAGAACACAGCAAGACTGCCAAATATAAATAACAGCCTACTGACTGCAGTGGTTCTGACTGAAATTAAATAGTTTCAGTGGTACAAAGCCGAACGCATACAGTGAGAAATTCATGCATCTTCATTCAGTCTTATTAATGCTCATCAAAGCAAGCTTTCAAGTTCAGATAATGTGAACTGCGTTGCAAATAATGATGAACTCACAGAAAATGAACACTCAGTTTTAGGGAATAGCTTTTAGCCTCTTTCACATCGTTGTTTTAGTTTCCCAACTTCTAATTATTGTTATTCACATTAATATTTTTACTTAAGCATTTTTCTTTTTGAAAAGGTCTTATGTGCTTTTTGATATTTTCACATTAACCTCACACAGCTTCATACATGAACACGGATCACTGAAACAGAAACACAATTACAAACATAATTTATAGCTACAATATCTACAAAGTTATGCCAAAAATAATTGCTTCTGGCTTCCAGAAGTGATGCTAAAGAGAGTGCAGGTAATATTCAGTGAGTGTCCATGCTTATTGTTCAGTGATTACGAAATCTCCATTGTGTTTACATTGTGTGTAGGACTTTGATCCCTCACAGAGGCGGGCTGCTATATATTAAAGCCATTACTTAACTTTTAATATTCAAAGAGGAACTATATTACTTAGTTCAATGAGCTCCTAATGACTTAAATGGTTGGGTGCTTTGCATGACATGCTACTATAGGGAGCTCTTGGATTTTGTTTGATTAATACATAATGTGCTATAATAGGCTCTTTGTGTAGCATCACTGAAGTTTGTATGGGTGGGAGGGAAACAATAGTTGTATCTGTTTACGGGAACTGGAGAATACCAGTTAAGCCTTTTGTCGCTGGAAAGGGAGTCGTTCAAAATCTGTTAAACCTCCCCAAGTGGTCCTACATCGTCGGCGTCATTTCGGGCTGAGTTGGAAAAAAGTAAGCTCCGTGGAACTTTGCAAGCATTCCTCATGAGGCTAGAAGCTTGAGGCCATGTAAGACATTATTAGCATAAACACTAATGAATCTCCAACAAAACTTCTTTTTAAGTTATATTATTATATTCCCATTGGGTTTGAACAGAAAGACAATAAAGCAGAATATGAGGAACAAAGTAAGTCTCACATCTGGCTCCAGAAATTGTTTCCATGCTCTCCTGTAGAGCACTCTGCTAGCAGTAGTAGTAGATTCTGCACTTCCATCATTTTGGATTTAATGTTATTGTGTGTCACATTTTGACAGTTTTGAGTCTGATTTGCCAGATGCATCTACAAATTAAAATCTGATCAGGGCCATATTTAATACCCACTTCAAATTTGGCTTGGATCCCGTTTGCAAGTATTGCTGATCGCCTAAAGAGATGTTAAGCAGATCTTCAGCATATGAAGAAGAGTGAGCCTTCTAGAAAAAATATTGTGACCAGTGAAACTATCAGCTCTTTTCTGTAACTGTGACCAGGAATATGTGAGAAATAGAAAGGTGGGTTGAAGGTTGCCAAGCACGGTGCGTGCTCTGAAAGGGCTGCTTACTGCTGAGACTGGAGTGGCTGCAGCATTTGCTGCAGTTCTCTTGCATCAGATATGGCAGAGTTGCTGCTGAGAATGTTCAGAACAGGTTCATTAAAATCAGTGTTTACTTACTCATTGATATAAGGTTGTTATTTTAGTCTCTAATTTCACTAGGTGGAATTAAAATTGTAAGTTGTGGCTGAGTTTTCTAACCTCCCTCTGGCCTTGTGATAAGGATAAGAAGACTTATTGTATTTCAGAACTCTCCCAAGTGTCTGTATTCATAAAGCTGAAGGTCCTTCATTTTGCCTTGTGGTTTTGTGGCTGACACTCACTAATTTTTTTTTTCCTGGCAAAAAATAGACTTAGGCTTATGGAGGTAATTAGGATGTGCATGTTCTCTCATATTTTTTTTAGTAGGATGCACCATGCAGAAATAGAAGGTACATGTAATAGCTGGAAAAGGCTTGCTTTAGTAGAAATGGCAGAAAAGTTTAGCACAGGTTCATAGGTTTTCAGATTTCTCAGCAATATCTTTGAAAATATAAGCAATTTTTGCAAAACTCTACACACTAACCACAAGACTTTGCACACCAACAGCAAAATATTATCCAGCTCTTGCAAATCCAAACAATTCTTGAAAAACTCTTGGAACTCCTGAAAAAAAAAATGTTGTGCATCAATATATATCACAAACAATACACATCAAAACACGTGTGACTTCTGCTTTTTCTGTGTGCAGCAGCTTGTAATGAGGTTTTGGCACACATGTAGTGATGCACAGGTATCCAAATGGGTAAAGTACGGATGAGTATTTCAAACATTGCTCATTATCAGAATATTAGTATAGAAATATGTCAAAATATTGTAAAACTCCTTAAAAAAGGTACCTATGAAAGAAAAATTATGAAAGGAAAAAAAAATATTATTATTATCACTAGTATTAGTAGCATCATTAGTAGTTTTTATTATTTATTTTTGTGACAGCAGTTCAAATAACCTTTAAAAAGATTAATACATTCGAGTGACTGGTGGGTGGTCATCCCTGTGACTCCCATGCTGGTTTGAAGTCAGTTTTAGATTGAAATTGAAAATCATTCAAGCAAAACTGAATATGACAACTGAACCTCAACTATTTCTTTTCAAACTCTTCAGGAAGTGAACTTTGTGTACCTACATATAATATTGATAAAGCTTTGCGCCCATACCCAGACTGTTCTGGCTGAGGTGATGCACATGAAATAATTGGTACAGACCATGCAGAAATGCTGCTCTTACCATACACTGTATTAGACGGCACCGTTTCAGCAGCCAGCCAGAGGAGTGAAAGTAGAGGACAAAAAAAGCTGAGAACTTCCCTAAATGCCAGTTACGTCAAGGATTCTACCGCTTAATGTTTCTGTAAAATCAATGTTTTTAACAACAACAAAAAAGGGGTCACTTTAAGCTTTTTAGAGTTAATTAGCAACTATCACCTCATTCTTTCAAGTTTATTGGTTGAACTTCACTTCTTTCATTAGCATTCGTTCCAGCTGTAGACAGGTGACAAGCTGGTGACAACAGTGGGGGCATGTAGCAGCTCACAAGTCTAATATTTTCAGTAGGACTGTAGAAGATAAACATAAGTAGCTTCCCAGTCTAGAAAGTGAAGCCAATTCAAAAGTGCCTTAAACCTGCATACTTTCTACTGTACAGCTGGGGCAATGCATCTGGTAGCAAAAAAGAAGCCTAGTTAAATAAAAACCTTTTGGCTCACTTAATCTATGACCTCATCTGATGCTGCTAGTTTTAAACCTGGTAAATTCAACAAACTGTATATTTTGCATAATAATGATAGAATTTACAGAAAAAAAATATGATAAAACAGGGTATCTTAATTCAGTAATTCACTTCCATTTCACCATGTAGTGTCCCTTGGTTTATCAGTCACATCCACCTGCATCATGTCTGGTTCCAAAATACAAAGACGAAGAACAGTCAAAATACTCATGTCTTAGCTTTATGACTTCATTAAGCAGTGGGTGGCATCATTGGCATCATGGTGGATATCAATCCATCCACCCATCCATCCATCTTCCTTTACTTACCCAATGCAGAATCACAGAAGGGCTAGAGCCCATTCCAACAGTCACATGCCAGTTTCACCCAGCATCAACGAGCAACCACCAACAACCACTCAGGCAGTACACCTTTGTCCCCAATGACTGGTGGTTGCCAGATAGTTGCTAACTGGTCTCTGTGACTAAGGGCTTAGGCAGGCACAAACAAATATATTCTAACGTTGACCCATAGCTGCTGTTTTGCTGTATAACATGCTTAAGCTAACAATGTAACAATATCTTGTCCACAACTGTATTTTGCAAGTTAGCGTGATAAAATAAAAAGAACACAAAGCAAATCGGTCTTTTTAAAGCCACCTTTTTCACACTGTGACACTGAGCATGTTTAACATGTTATATAATTGTACATAAATTGTGCTATAGGCTAAATATTTAGCACTAGGTTGAGGGTCAGGCCTACAGTGTCATCAGTATATATATATATATATATAGAGAGAGAGACATTCAGAGGTGGACTTGTTGGTGTGTTTTGGATCATTGTCCTGCTGGATAATCCGAGCGTGCTTGGGTTTTAGTCCACAATCTGCTGGCCAGATATTCTCCTTCAGGATTTTCTGGTAGAGAGCAGAATTCATCAGTTCCATCAGTTACTGAAATATGTCCAGGTCATCAAGCAATAAAGCAGCCCCAGACCATCACACCACCACCACCGTGTGTGACTGCTGCTATGTTCTCATCATGAAATGTTATCTTAGTTTATATATGCCAGACGTAACGGTACTAAAACCTTCCAAAAAGTGCCACTTTTGTCTCGTCCGTCCATAGAATATTTTCCCAAAAGTCTTGGGGATTATCAAGATGTTTTTGGCAAATGTGAAAAGTGCCTTTGTGTTCTTTTTGGTCAGCAGTGGTTGCTGCTTTGAAACTCTCCCATACTGTAGATGCCATTTTTCCCCGTTTCTCATTGTTCTCATGAACACTGACCTTAACTAAGGCAAGTGAGGTCTGCAGTTGTTTAGATGTTGCTTCCTGTGACCTCCTGGATGAGCTGTCAATGTGCTCTTAGAGTAATTTTGGCCGGCCAGCCACTCGTGGATAATGGCTCTAACAGTGGTTCACTGGAGTCCCAAAGCCTTAGAAATGGCTTTGTAACTCTTGCCAGACTGACAGATGTCAGTGACTTTGTTTTTCATCTGTTCTTGAGTTGCTTTAAATCTGGCCTGATGTGTTACTTTTTGAGATATTTTAGCCTGCTTCACTTTCTCGGACAGGTTCTATTTCAGTGATTTCTTGATTCAACAGGTCTGGCAGTAATCAGCCCTGCATGTGGCTTGTGAAATTGATCTCAGCTTTCCAAAAAAGTGTGGTTAATCACAGTGATTTCATTATTTAACAAGGCAGCAGTGCAATTACTTTTTTTTTTTTTTTTAACATAATGCCAGTTGGTTTGGAAAGCTTTTTTCCCTTAATAAATGAAATCATCATTTGTATTTACTCAGGTTATCTTTGTCTGTTATTAAAATGTATTTGATGATCTTGAAACATGTGTGACAAATATGCAAAAATAAATAAGTAAATAAATCAGGA
>VUQJ01044511.1:22357-36327 GCA_015108635.1 Andinoacara biseriatus | reverse complement strand
TGTAGGACACTGGGCACGGACGTGAACATAAATAGTTTTATTGCTGGAAGACAGAACAGGAACAAAAGCAGGAGTCGGGTACAGGAGCACACAGCGGGAGGAAAATACTGAAGACGACGCGACAAGGGCTAAACACAGACTGGGCACTTAAATACACACACAGAGGAATTAGGGAACAGGCAACAGGTGGGGGCAAGGCTGAACATAATTAACCAGACGAGACAAGGGGAAGCAAAACTGAACATGACAGACGGACCAAAAGACTATCAAAATAAAACAGGAAGCCCGACGGGAAACAAAGACGTGGACTTGACACATGGACACACAAGGAACTAGAAATAAACTGACTAAAGGACAGTAGAAATAAACAGAAACCAAAACGAACACAAAACACTGGGCCAACGGCCCAGGACCATGACAGTTATATGTCTTTAGGCCAACTCTGACACACCATCGCTGCTCAAGTCTTTCTTTGCCTTCAGCATTTTTTTTCTTACATATTTGCAGGGGTTCATTAGCTCCTAAAATGCAGCCGGCAGACACGAGTGGGTCTCACCAAGCGGGCTTGACATTTACAGGCTGCCTTTGGGGGACGGCGTCAGAGCAGACGGTCAAGTCAAGATACTCCGTTTGCTTCACCGTACAGGAGATGAGAGGAGGAGACGGTGTTTTGGAAGTGTTTGAAAAAAATATATATTTTCGTTGCTATTTTTACAGTCAAACCTCAGTGAGGTTTCCAGCTATTTGGAGAAAGTACTTCTCTCTTCTCTTTACTTAAAACGACAATGTATAAGTTCCCCATTCAAAACCTTTTGCAGAAATACAGATTAAAGTTGAAGTCCATCCATCCATCAATTTTCTTCTACTTATCTGGGGCTGGGTGGCGAGGCAGCAGCCTCCCTCTCCCCAGCCACCTCCACCAGCTCATCCAGGGGGGACCCCAAGGTGAGCCGAGAGATATAATCACTCCAGTGTGTCCTGGGTCTGCCCCGGGGGGCTCCTCCTAGTAGGACATGCCTGGAACACCTTTCTAAAGCTGAAGTAAAACTGTAAAAGTACTCTAAGCAAGCTTGACTGAAATAATCAGAAATAAAAGTACTCCTTAGGTGATTCAGTACCTGTCAATATCCAGCAGCTAAGAACCGTTATCCTCGTCACAATAGAGGGAAGTAGTCTTGGGGTTGAACTGAAATTTCTTTATACCCAAAACCAAAGAATTACAGAATGAAAGAAGCAATCAAGAAACGTTACCGCTGTCCAAGGAAAATCTCCCATATTCATTTGCATGTATTTCCTGGATTGATTGGGATTGATGGATTATGTTGGTTTTAAAAATCCTTTCTGACCATATTGGATTACATCATAATTCAATGTCAGTGAGATGAAGAAACTCTGGAGGTTTTCACCCAGGGGTGGCAGTAAAACGTATATTTACAGAATGACCAAACGCAGGACAAATGTTGGTGTTTTTCATATTCATCACAGCCATGATGTGTGGTACCTTTCACCCTGTTGAGGTCCTTAAGTGTCTCCTTATGCGTGACCATCAAACAGAATAACAAAAACACAAGTGCACACACACACACACGATCGTCCAATACACTCATCTGATGCCCTCCTACACGTTTAGCCACTGGGATACAATCCAGTTGTTGGAGATGTTATTTGCTGAGTGTGTACGTGCATGTATGTGTTTGTGCAGCCTAAAACATGTGACCCGTGTTATCCTGTTTGCACTCGTCCCTCTAGTGCCACGTTTTATTAGCGCCGCTGAAGAGCACTATAGCAGGATATGCATAAAAGCATGCTGTCCAGAATATCTGAGCTCTCAGATTAAACAACAGGTTTGAGTCAGACAGAGACATGATATTTAAATACAGAGAGTGGTATGGAAAGCATCTAATCAGATGTAATTATGCTGCCTTGTGATGATTTTGTACCCTTTTTGTGGCCATTTTGTGCTGTGAAAGATCTTTTTAAGAAGTGTTTAAACCTGCATTTAATGTAGTGCTGAGAAGAATCAAAGTCACAGCTCTACAGTCAGAAAGACATCAAATCCGCCCACCTGAGGCTTTAAAAGCTTAAAGAATAAATGTTCATTCCAACCGGAGAAAAACGCCTCATGTATCGATCTAATATCCAGTTTAAAAAAAACCCTGAAATTTATTAGGATTTTAAAAGTAAGCGAAATTATCAGTTTATCAAAAGTAACGTGCTGAGTACTCTGTTTTTTCTTACTACTTTGTCCACCTCTGAGAGTGTTTTTTCTCTCCCTGGGACATACAGCAATTTTACATTCAGCTGCCAAGACACAGTGTTCTATAAAAAGTTTATGTTTGCTGACATCTGTGAGCTGTTTGAAAAGATGAATTTTACTTTAAAAAGTGAGTCTGTTTATGCTGCCAGCTCTCCTGTAGCAGGTCACTGTTGAAGTACTGCAAACGCAAGTTTGACATCTGCACCGTGAACGCATAAAAGGATGTGTTGAAGGTGTAAGCGGGTCATAGGATATCATTATTATCTAATTACTATTATCTCCATGACGTCAGCGGGAAGCAACGCCAGTCTGCAGCAGATGAAAGATGAGCTCTGTTTTTACGGTATTATGAAACACCTAGCTATCAAATTAATTACTCATTTACCGTTCCGGATCTTTGCAGCCCGCTTTAACCCGTGCATGCAGGCAATCATAAAGTTGTTGTTTTTAAACAAACTGCAGCTATTATAAGGAAACACTCTCTCTGAATGTGTGTGTGATTGCGCCTTTTTAAAACTTGGCTGTGCAGAATGGGGGTTGCAGTTCATCCAAACCGTATCAGTGAGCGCCTGAATTCACTTGTGAAACACAAAAGGTAAAGAAAATTAAAATGAAGCATGTCCAGCTGTTTTTGGGGGCCATCAGCTTAATGAAATTTTATAAAGGTTTGAACCTTTTCGAAGATTTTTACTGTGTTAGCATTTAGCCTAGCCCAGGGCTAGGATAAGTGCTTTGTTGTGATGGTAAGAGTCAAAAAAACATCTGTGTGTGTATGTGTGTCCCTCCCCGCCTACACACAGAGTCGCAGACAACAACCACACCAGCAAACACTGGCGAAACTATAATTTTTTGTCAAAATATGAAAACAGCTCATTCAAATGATATCAAACTGCCAAGGTCAGAATTAGGTACCTTCAATGCATCAAACAAGTAAATGTAGTTAAAGAAGTCCAAAAGTATCATGAAGTGCATCATGACAGGACGTGAAAAAAAGCAGTCAGGATTGTTCTTTTTTATGGGATAATGGCGGCATCACACACCACTGGGTCGTTTAGGTCCTGCTGCTCAGTGTTGCACTGCGTGATGGAAGAGGACTTGGCGACGGGACAGAGAAGGGTGCGGAAGTGCCTCCTGAAGGTGTCCGAGAGGCAGGCATAGAGGATAGGGTTAGCGCAGCTCCATGAGTAGGAAAGCAGGACCACAAACTCAAAAGCCCTGAAGAAGGTCAGAACGAAGCCACTTTGGTGCAAGGAGCAGAAGTTGAAGGTGTAAAATGGCAGCCAGCACAAGCCAAACACGACCACCACAGCGACCACCATTTTGGTGATCTGTCGCTCCAGCTGCTGGCTCTCCGGGTTTGGCGTTGAGGCTTGGAATCTTTGAACCCACAAGGAGAGCAGCAGTGCCGCGTAGAAAGCCGTCATGACTGTAAAGGGTAACGCGAAGCCCAGGATAAAGGTGTAGGAGAGGATGTCGAGCAACCAGGCGTCTGAAACGAGGGCTGGCGTGCAAAAGCCGCTTTTGGCCGAGAAGTGAAGCGCCATCGGGAGGATGGTGAGGAGGGAGAACAGCCACAGGAGCGATGAAACTATCTTGGCGCGGCGCGGGGTCCTCCAACGGGCAAACCGAAGCGGCTCGACCAGCGCCATGTAGCGGTCGATGCTCATCACCGTCAGACAGAAGACGCTGGTGAACTGATTGATGCCGTCCAGCACCATGACGGCCTTGCACGCCACGTCTCCAAACATCCAGTGGTTCAGGAAGTTCTGGCTCGCTATAAAGGGGAGACCGACCATGAACAGGCCGTCGGCCAGCGCCAGGTTGAAAATATACACTGTGGTGGAAGACGACATTTTGTCAAACTTTAAAATGGCCACAATAACGAGCGAGTTCCCAGCTAGTCCCATGATGCAAACCACCAGGTAGAGAAAGGCCATCACGATGCCAAAAAGGTCAATATTTTCCCCCCAGTAAAAATCTTCACCCACCAAAGTCTGATTGTAGCCTGGGTCATATAAAAATGAGGCATCCATTGTAACTCCAAAGACTGATCAAAAAAAAAGGATCAGGGTACAAAATGACACCCACAGCACAGAAAACCTCTGCTTCTGTTTAAATTCCTCTGCACGCAGTTCAAGAGTCACCTTTCGACCCCCCCCCCCCGCCCCCTGCTGTGAAGCTTCTCAGACAGCAATGAGTAAACAACTCAACTGAAAATCAAACTTTCAGACTCGAGGAGTGCCAGGCTTCAGAAACTCGTCAGCTCCCCTCTTCTCAGCCAATCGTTGCCTCCTTTTATCTCCTGGCACAAATAACTGGAGAAGTTTATTCCTTTGTGGCTCTCTCACATCAATGCGCACACGCACGTGCAGGAGCATGAAACAGTGGTGTGCAGCAGTGTGGAAAAGAGCAGGACAGCAGCTCACACACTTGCCTGACCACTCTTTCTCCCTGGGAGCCCTTTTTATATCCACCCCTCAGTGTGCTGGGAGTGTGTCTGCCCCCCGTCCTTCCTCCCCTGGTTCATCACTCTCCAAAGATTGTGATAAACTCCAGCTTGGCTCACGCCTCTCCTGAGCGCTCCCTCGGTTCCTCTGCTGTAACACTGTTTCCAAAGTAAACTCTTGGTCCCAGCTGCTACAGAACTTTTTTTTTTTTCTTCAGTCTTCACTCCTTCTTCCTTTGTATTTACCGCACCACCCCTTTCTCTACCACCATCTATTTCATCCACCTTTCTTTTCTGCCCGCACAGTTCAGCGGGGGGTCATACGACTAAACCTAAACATAGAGAGATAATAACACTGGCTCATTGCTCAGGCCGCTGACCTCTGCGACCCAGACTGAGTAAATCTGTCAACAGGAAATAGAAATCCACTGTCTGTTTTCTCTGGGCTTTTGTTTTTTGACATTTGACATGGGATGCTGCATTTTTTTTTCTCTTTCCTTCCTCCTCCAGCCCTTCAACTTGTTTTTTTTAAGCTACACAGAAGTGGAAAAAGGTGACAATGTAAAAAGGGAAAAAAAAAGAGGAGAGAAAGAGGTAGGAGGACTATGGATGAGTAATGACCTTCGTTCTGCGGCGGTTCAGCCGCGCATAGCTGAAATACTCCTTTGAAATTCCTCCACCTACCATCAACACCGCAACCAAAGTTCAATCAAAACTCGACAAGGACACTTATCAGCTCATCTACCAGCAAATTCATCACGTTTCCCCTGAGATTCCTCCGAGACAAACCGCCTGTCTGACTTTTAAACTGGTTCCAATTAAGTGCAGAAAAATGCTTTTGTTGTTTGAACTCGTGATTAGGTTGTGACTTGATGCCCCCCCAGAGACTGACACTTCACAGAACAAAGCCCTCCGACGTCTTAAAAAACATCACTCGTTTCGTGGCGCTAAATTTGGAGCCGTTTGACGGCTTCGTATTTCACGGGCGGCATTTCACCGACACCTCTGAGCAGACGCGCTGACATCGGCGTCCACGTGCGATTGAGCTGGAAACAAATGAACGTCAGCGCTAACGTCGAGGCTAAAGGCTACTTCACCATTAATCGGGGAAACTTTAAAGAAATCTTCGGGTTCTGTTTCATCTTTTTCCCAGCTCACGTGTTTATTGTACGGTTACATAAAATATTTTACTTGCTGTGAGTTTGAACTCTGCAATCTTCTTTCTAGTTCTCACTTTTTATGCTGATACCTTAGAAACACGTTTTTTTTTCTTGTCTCTGCAGCTGTGGAGATGAAATAAGTCTTGTCAGCCTCGTCTGAAAACGTGTGCCATTATCCCCATATTGAAACAATTATCCCCCCCTGACAGCAGCTTTTCACTGTCCCTCTGAGTGAACAGTGGAACTGTAAACACTTTTACCCTCCAACCAAGTTAAACAAAGTAACCCCCTCTGGACTCTGGAGCATTTATCACTCCAGTTGCCTGATGCATAAACTCTGCAGATCCACAACTCAAACTTGTGCGTAAGCACAAACACAGAAATTCACACGCAATTTATAAAAGCCTCGTGTACTCATGCTCTTCACTCATTGTGAAATGGCATGCACTGGCAAAAGCTCGATTTTTGCTTTCACCACGAATGAGCGTGGAGCTCATTGCAGGTTATGGCAATGAAAAGATCGTCAAGCAAGAAGCACAATTTCACAGAATGTGAGAGTGAGACTTGTCGGATAAGCGAGGAAAAGAAAATATGTTTAATTTAGTCGTCTCGGCTCCGGAATGTGAGCGGAACAAAAAGTGCCGAATGGAGAAAGAAAGTGAGGCCATCACTGCAAAAACCCACCAACATTATGCATGAATAATAGGAAGGATTTACAAAATTAAGTGTGCAATTATTTATTAGGTAGTTTGTAGATGCTAATTTCTCCATTTTAATGTGGGTGTGCAATAACAAAAAAAATATAAACATAATAAGCTACAAGTCTTTTAGGGCAGCTGCGCTATAATTTGGCTGAGCAGTAATTAAATCCTTATGATACTGAACCCACTGAGGGCTGTCACCAGAAACAATACTTATGACGCCTTTCAATACCAAATTTCTGATTTTTTTCGTACCGTAGGTATTTTAAAAATGCAACATATTTACCGAGGTCGCAGTTTATTCTGAATTTCTACAAGAATTCCTACAAGAACAGGAAAAACCTCACAAGGCACACAAAACTACACCTGGAAGACTGCAACTAATGCAGCTGGTGCAAAAGTTCTGCCCAGATTCACTGATAAGAATGGAGGCAAGATTTGGGTATGTTACTAGTTTGCATTGTGGAATTGCTGATGTGAAATCAGCCATATTCTATATTCTAACATGCTCGTAATGGCTAACATCATATAAATGTTTAAGCTTAACCTTAGCAGGGCACTCAGCAACTGTGCTATTTCACTATGATGTTAACATTTTAATTAAAGGGTCTGTTAGTGGTTTAAAGTGACTTTTTAATAAAGGAGTTCATGTACATGGTATCAAATTGGATGTAAAGAATTGTGTAAGTCTACTGATGTTGGCAGCTAATACTAAATCTCTGGTCCCTTCCTCCGTTGCATCCACTGGCCTGATGATGTGTGTGTGGTAAAAAGAAGGATTGTATGAATTCTCTAACTCTACAGTATTGACAGTAACAATGTAATATGCTGATATTTGCGCAGATTATCAGGTGTGATATTTTAGAGTGTTAGTAGAGTGTGTGGTGTTAACTTACACCACAGCTGGAAATAATGGGAAGATAACTTTAGATTGTTCAGAAATGCAGTTATAAAGGAAATTGTTTAACGAATCTAACCTTTGACCTGATGGTGATGCTTCATGTTTATGAAAAGTAACAAATTGATGAATGTTTATCACATGAACCTGGACTATCTTGTTGGGAATTTCAGAATAGTCCATCCGGCAGTTTGTCATCCTTCATATTTCCTCTATGGGCCGTAATTATCTGCAGCAAATCTGTTGGTGATGCATCCAGTTATTGTCTAAATGTTTTGATATAAGCTGGTAATTTCAGCCACATGATGATTCTGAAGAAACTCTCAGGCTGTCATTCAAATTTGGTGGCATTCATTCTCTGAGTATCTCGATTATTTGTTCGAAATTCCACGTCAGTCCATTTAATGTGTGAAGCAGCAAGCAGACACGGAGCCATGCTGCTAGTGTTACTAAAAAAGACTCCAATGAAACACAGAAACCATCTGCAGCTTGCATGCAGTATCTAATTATTCCAGTTAATTATGAGTCAGACGATGTTACGGCATATTTGACATCATTGTTTCATAAGAGAGTCTTTTCTGTAAAAGATGTTACAGATGGAATGGCATGCTGCTCCAAATATTTTCAGGATGCTTGGAAGTTGAGAGCAAGCCAAAGCAGAAATCTGGAAACACCACATGTTTTATTATCTTGTTCAATATTTGTGAGGACCGGACTATTTTCATCCCGCTTTTGTTTCCCAGCAACAGTGACTGAACACATAGAGTCACTGATGAATCATAAAAATGTTCAACATAGAAATTTTATTAATTTAAGGGAATGTTAGTCAGCATTTTCCCTAAAACGTGCTAATATCAACTATTCTCATTCCCGTTTCCTCTTGTAAAATTACCCTCAAAGTATCTGACATCATATCTATTTGGCATATTACCAACATACCTGTTTTGACGTTGTTTTAGCATAAAAATGAAGGGATCAAACACCTCAGAGGGAAACGTGATCATTTGATGCCAGTTCTCGAGAATCAAAGGACGAGGGCTCCTCTTATCAGCCGCCATCCTGCACAGATGTTCGACAATCCTGCAAGGACAGAAATCTGCGGCAGCGAGGCCTTTAAAAGGATAAAAACCCAGCAGAGACATGTGACATGTTGCATTTAGTTGAAATAGAACTCATGGCCTTCAGTGCAATGTGGTGGCTTCATGGCAAATCAGTGCACTGAAGTAAACTTTATTAGCTAACGATTTCCAGAATTACAGTTTTTTTCTTTTAACTGCCAGTGAAAGAAAAAAAAGACATTCCCCAAATAACAGGATTAGCCAACACTGGAAACAAAGTACTTGAACTCCCACTTTGGTTGTTAAACAAAGGGGGAAAAAATCACACACTCAGTTGTCAGCTTATGTGGTTCAGGGGGTATGAAACATAAAACAGCAAGACTGATGACTGAGCTAATAATACATATTACTGTCAGACATGTTGTATGGTCAGTGATTTGGTTGGGAAATGCTGCACTAGAAAGCACACGATGTCCCCAATCCCAGGTCAAAGGTTGACTTGCAGTACTTGGGAATTCCCAGTGAGAAATGGCTGAGAGCAGCACTCCTGTAAACTTTAGAGCAACCACAACGCAATTGTCCCAACATTAATTCAGACACTTGGATGTTTGTCCATAACAAGTTGATTCCAATATGTGCAAACCTTATTTTGCATGTGACATATTTTGATATTAGAGTTGGTCGGGTTGTTTCTAGTTAGATCTTTTTGTTATTGTATCCACTTTTGTTTAATTTAATCATGTTTTGTAGGTAGAAAAATCATTTTTGACACTGCTTTACAACGTTGCTGCACACTGTTAGACTTGAAATTAGACACCGAGGCCACGAACTCACTGCGAGATTGTTTACCGAGGTGAGAAATTAAGTGAGAAGTCAGTTCGTTGTCTCATAAACTTCCATACTGTTACCTGAGCTTCTTGCAGCTAGCTTGTTACACATCTCTGACTTTTCGAGGGAGCATCAATCCACTGTCCTGTGAATACTGATGCACCTGTTCAAGGCGTGACTGATGAAGATTTGAATTGTGCCATTAGAGTAAGATGGACAAAAGCACCTGAGTGTGACCTGGTGCATTAGTGTGCCAAGCCTCATTTTCTGACTGCTAATCAACCCTTCGTCATCTTAATCTGCACTGAGGTCATTTGGTAACTGCTTAGGCATCCCACTGGGGTTTCCTATGAACTGGATCCCTCTGCTTTATCCGGACATCTGTACCATTACCTCACCAATAGGTTTGCATTGACTTTGGCATTTTGAATATAACCATGTTTTTATTCTGAAACCAGACATGATCTGGTTGTTGTGATCAATATCCAGTCGCACACAGAATCACTTTATCAATCACATGATAAAAACACCTTAAAGTGTGCCTTACTTTAAGTAAATATTGTACTTCAAATGGGAGCAGGGGTTATAAAATGAACATGGAGACCTCAAACTCACTTGAAAGATTATTCCTGAGGTCAGAAATCGCACGTGTTCTTTTGAAGCTGGCCAGCTTACATTTGTATAGCAACTTGCTACACATGGTTCACCTTTCAGGGAAGCATCAATCCATTTCCAAGGCATGTCTGAGGAAGATTAGACTCAGTTTTCAATTGTGCCACTGGCTTAAATTCATGAGTGGGCATTAGTGTAGTGGCAAGTATCATTCCCTGACTGGGAATTGAGCCCGGGCATCAGCAGTGAGAGCACAAAATTCTATTCACTAGAGCACCAGGGACCAACCAGCTAAGTGTTTTGAAGATCTAAAACTGCTGACTTTGTAAAAGCACTGAATCACTGGCTAATTCCTGGGTGATGGTGGTTCTGAATCACTCACTTTTGCCATAGCCATCTCTTTATTTTTAACTTGGACAAATGCACGCCCACCCAGTAACAATTTCTCAGCCACAAGACAGGCATGCCCTAAAGCATATTAATCATTTTACTTGAAATTATTTCACGGTTTAATTAATGAGCATAATTCAGTGTTTAAGGCTTGAAACTAGACACTGAGACCAGGAACACACTGGGAAACAAATCAAATAAGAAATTGATCTGGATCCCCTGGAACTTGAGCTGAGTGAATGTTCCACCCTTTGCCTATATGTGTGCACCCCGACTCTCGCCCCATGACAGCTGGAATAGGCTCCCCCCCTGAAAAGGATAAGTGGAAGGGAATGGATGGATGGATAATTGGAGCTGTGAGCAGCAGTGACAGGGCCCTCACATGCCAGACCGTGCAAAGCTCTGTGGTTGCTTTGGTCACCTGAATGATTCTAAATTCGACGTGCAGCCAACAGCTTCGCAATTTAACATCAGTAAATGTCTATGGACATATACGTATATGTCTATGTGTATGTCTATGCAGCTTGCTCCCGTGGAGATTGGTGGCCAATACGCTGCGAGCAGAGGCGGGGCTTGTAGAGTCATAGACACGTGTACCAGGAAGTAGGAAGTAAATAGTGAGCACTCGGAGTGCTGCTGGAAAGAAGTGAGTAAACCTGATATATTTATAAAGAAATTAGCGATACCACAGATTTAGGATGAAATCGAACCGTGCCGAATTAATTAATTTCGTTTCCCAATACCAGATATAGCATGTGAGGAAAATATGACGTTGAAATTTTTTAAAGCAAGGCGAATATTTTAGGTCAGTCGGCCGGCTTTCATTTACCTCTGTTTCTGTGTTCTCCACAGTGTGTTCAGCGTGTGTGGTAGTTTTTTAAACTCCGATTTTTCTGAAGGTCCACGGAGAGCAGTTATACCGCAGAACAGAGCATTAGCAAACATAAAATATATATGTGAGAAAATGAGAACAACAGGTAACAGCTGTTAATTGGTGTACAAATGCAAGCGGCCATTTAAAGCTACATGCACACAAAAGAAACACATTTAACTTCAAAATCCAAAATATTTCCAGGCCTATGAGGCGAACATTTTCCCACTGCAGGTCCAACACTTCACTGCCAGCTTTCCTGTCTACTGCATGTGAACGTGTGGCGGTGTGAGCTCAAGCTAAAGTGATTTAACTGTTGACAGTATAAATGAGCTACTGCATTCTGCCAATGATATTATTTTGTTATGATAAAAAAAACATAAATGTGTGTTTTGATAATATAATTTTTCAAGATCTAAAGTTTAAGAGAATACAATTCTGTTAATTTTTTATCTTACAATACAAAGTAACTTGAGATGATAAAACTAAATTGAATTGAATTGACCACGAGTGGCTGAACTTTTGAGTTTCAGGCAGATACTGAGCTGCTATCATTTACTGAATTTAACTGCAATCCAAATGGTGAAACAGGCTTATTATGGGACAGAACTTATTGGCATTAAAGGTTTTTTGTATTGTTTTAGGTTTTTGCATGTTCTTTGATCGACCAGAATGAAAGAAGACAAGGGAAACGAGGACTCTTTTTCTTAATTTAATATAATAATAATAATAAGAGCCATTTCCAAAAACAGATTACAGGTTAACCAGATGAGACTTCATAGCATGGCCAGCATGGTGCTGCTGTGTGCATGGAGTACACACACAGTCTTCTCTCAGGGCAGGTTTATTATAGTCAAACTTATCTATGTTGAATTACATCATGTACATAACAATGTGCAATAGAAGAAGATTCCAGTTGCTGAGGCGCCCAAGATCGACCTCGAAGTCTTCGTTCACAGGCAGACAGTTAAAAACGAGACGTTCCAGATTGCACCAACCTTGGTGATTATCTAAACAACTTGAGCTTACATGGGGAAATATATATGTTAAAGTTCACATGGGCATTAAATCATTAAAATGATTAATTTATTGATTAGCTTCAATCCTTCACATACACATTTTCTAACTGCTACTTGTATTGTTTTAATTAGAATTTAAAACATGAATGTATTGTATATTATTATGAACATCATTTAGTTTGTAGATGATTAAAGAACGAAGAGGCAATGCTAACATAATCCAGGATGTTAGAATCAAAAGCAAACAGGATTTGACTCATTTTCTTGGCTCCACTGTGTGCAGAAACAAACAAAGAGGGGTGTGTGTCAGGCTAGCAGCACGAGGACTGTGCATTAGCACATTAATTTAAGAGGAGTTAGGATAAGAACATATTACCCTGTTTTCTGTATTTTATTTGATTACTTGTCCTTATTGATGGTGCTGTATTTTTGTTCCTTTTGCATGTCAGGTTCACAGTGACTTATTTATTTCAGCTACTTAATAGCAGTGAAGCTGCTGGCAGATTTTAGTCCACTGGTTTTATTTTGCTTTATTTTTTTCTGGAAGAATAAAACATTCTCTGCCACCTTTTCTAATATAATGCAAATGTACCATGGGATAACCTTTAGTGTCTGTGTGCTGTTTGTTTAGATCTGGCACTATGCTAGAAGGCTACAGCCCTATGACCCAGGCCCTGATGGGGACTCTGTTCACGTGGGGTCTGACTGCCGCTGGAGCTGCCCTGGTGTTCATCTTCTCCAGCCGACAGGTACTGAGTGTTAATCTGAGTAATTACTGTTGTAGGGTTTGATGAGACGGTGTTTTCAACACGTAGGCTGCCCAGGTAAATTTACAGCTGCCCAGTTATATTTGGTGAAAATTTTTGAATTTTTATATGTTTTATCTGAGGGAACAACGCGATCTGTAATGAGTTCATTACTTTTACTCTTATTTTGAAAGTCCACTTGCTGGAAGCCAGCTAGACCAGGCCCTTCCAGGTGTGTACTTGGGCTGCAAGACTAGTTCGAGTCACTCAGCTAGGTGTCTCATCTGTGTTTGCTGATAACTTCAGCAAACTTCAGCACTCCACCCTCTTATCCAAATGTGGTAACTTACGGTGTCGAAAACGCTAACGTTAAGGTTTCAAAATGAAAATTATTAGGGCCCTATCAATTTATTAACAGCTGGTACTCGATACTTGATGATCTATAAGTATCAGCATTTATACTCGTTAGCAAATGCAAATGAAAAAAGTAAAGGATAGATGGGAGAGACACTTTGCCCGTGTAACGAGCGATGATGATACATAGTCCGTTCACCAGAGGGCGCTATGCAACCTCCCTGTTGGCAACACACGTGTTTGATTTGACGCAATAACAACATCCAGATGATTCAGGCAGTCGGGCCGAGCGTAAACGAGTAAATAAATAACTACACATAACAAATATTATGGAAATCTGTTTATGTTTTGTGTCTGAAAGAAAAACAACATATTATCCGATATATTGGAAGATTAGAGTTTTAAATCATCAAATATCTGTATTGGACTAAAAATCCTATATTGGTCAGGTTTTACAATGGATGGTGCCAAAGTGGGTGGCTTCATCAATCTTTTTATTTTATTTTTTTTAATTTACATATGATCTCTTGGTTGGATGTCGGCTATTCCAACAGCTCCAAGCCGTCAGCTTGGATTCACAGACAGTTGAGTTGGACGTTTTGTCACAAAATTCTTGACAATATATTTGTA
>VUQJ01044509.1:6552-18128 GCA_015108635.1 Andinoacara biseriatus | reverse complement strand
AAGTGGGGGGAAAAAAAAAGGGGGGGGGGGGGGAAGAAACCGCCGTCATTCTGCAGCTTTGAACAGCCCTTAATCTGTACAAAATTTAGGTTTGCCTTGCTTTTTCCAGATCAAAGACTCACGAGAAAGTATTATTCAATCATAACTGGTATGTTAAACCAGCAAAATGCCATTGTTAAAGTACTTACAGGAGGTTTTTCACCTCAGAAAGAGAGGTTTGGAGGCTTTCCGAGTCATGCCATTTGTGCAACTGTGCATATTAAATCTACTTGGAATTTCATGTTGCTGCGACTGTCTGTTCTGCGTGGCTGAAGTGCGTGTGCGTGCATGCATGTGTGTGTGTATGCATGGGGATCTTTTTCTCTAACACACACTTGCATGCAAAACTCCACATGCACAAAAACACACACTCGGCGCGGTATCTTCCATCTCCGCCGTGAAGCCAGACCCCCCTCGGCTTTTCTCACTTGTAATCATGTCCAAATTTGCACAGGAAGGCAGGGGGAAGGGGAGAGCCATGTGAACTTGTGTGGGTGTTTTCTGTTTTTTTTTTTTTTCTTTTTCTTACAAAACCCGCTTCTGATTACCGCCGATCTCAGACGCCCGAGATCCAAATCACCTTCTGAAGCCTTTCAAACTTTCAAATGCGAAGCTCGAAAAACATTTTCCTCTGTCTTTTTCTCCCAACTAAAAGTAAAGATTTGCTTGGGGAAAGAGGAAAGCTGCATTTGCCAGATAACAAGTACATAAACTATAAATGTAAAGAATGCAGAGAGAAGTCCTCACTGGTGGAAAGCCTTGGTGGTAATTGGTAAAAACAAGTTGAACGGCTCACAGGAAGAGGAAGTCACAGGAAATATCCAGAAACATTTGAAGAAATCCTCTAGCAGCTGTTTATGTGTTCCTAAATATATTTTGCTAGTCTTACAAGTGCCTGAAGGTGTATGAGTCTTCACCAGGTGAGCCCAACCTCAAGCACTTCAGGGCTGAATCATGATCAATTTGTGCTTAAAGGCAAAACACAAATGTAAAAATGTATCCTGTTCAGTTTTTATCGGATTATATTGTAGCGCTAACAAAATATTCTTTTTATAAGCTGCTTAAATGAATACATTTACTAATAAATTTTAACTTTTCCTGGGTCATTTTTCTTTTTTGATTGATAAATCTACCAATTCTGTACCAATTCAATAATTTCAAACATCTATTATTGTGATTGGACTAATTTGTCCTCCAATCCAAGACAACCCATGTGAGCATTTTCACAATGTGGCTGTAGCTGAGGAGGTAGAGTAGGTCACCTGTTATGGAAGGTTGGTGATTCAATTCCTGGCTGCTCCAGTCTGTATGCCAAAGTATCCTTGGGCAAAACGTTCTGCCAGCAGATAGTTTTTTTTGTTTGTTTGTTTTAGTTTTTGAGGTATGCCAAGTTTTCAGCTAACAGCTCTTTGGGAATCACCTTCTTGGTGCAAAAATGGTATTTTATGTCTGTCAACCTGTGTTATATTTGGCATTTTTCATAGATTAAACTAAAGAAACGGGCACAAGTGATCTGTTTTTGTGGCAGGATGCTGGTAACAAAGTGCCTAATGATATAATTTAAAATTGGTTCTTTGCTAAATTGTCTGTCATATGTAAACACTAGTTCACCCTTTGAGTTAGGATGCTTTTTCATGCTCAAATGATTCATAGGTCAGAGTTAAGTGGCTTAAAAAACAAACAAAAAAATCATTCCATCTGTTCAGTTTTGTACAGTGTAGAACAGCAAGTCAGTTTTGAAATGCTGTTCAGTTCTTGGTCCAAGGTACTTCATTTGGATCTGTAGATAGATCTGGTTTGAAGTGAGTCATAAATAGATACATGTGAGTACAACATAGTGAAGAAGTACATAAAGAATAACAAATTATCCCCCACCACACTTCATTATCAAAGCTGAGTGATGGCTGCCGACCCTTAACAGACGTGACCCCTTTTGCACGAGTATGTTTACTAAGTTTAGTATATTAGTATTAGTATATTAGTCAGAAAATAAAATTATTCATAATGAATAAATTCTGAACACCCTGCCTTAAATATATAGTCAGCCATTTTTAAGGTTAAATAGAATTTTTTTTTTATATTGATAAATATACATGGATTACTGTATAATTACTGTATAATTAATCCAGCAAATAGATGCATTCTCATAAACTGAAGGCTGTTTCACACCGGATGCGTTGCGTAAAAACAACACGAAATTCCGAATTCTTTCGGATGTGAACCTGTCGTGTAACCTACATACACACCGGATGCGTTGCATTTTTGCGAATAAATCGTCCTCATAAAACACAGTGAAAGAAACAAAGCTGGCATCAAGCGATGATGTAATGAGGGCCTGACGTTTCTAAACAAGAGAAGGAAGAAACAGTGATTCTGGGTTCATCCAACTCATAAAAAAGCAGCAGCAGGGAGAGTTTCATGGTTTGGTCCCGGAGCTGAAGCTGCATCACGGCAGCTATTGCGTGTATTTCATGATATCAGTGGGACAGTTTGAGCTCTTGTTGGCAGAGCTGGGATCACATGTGAGGAGACAGAGAATAATTTCAGAGAGCCGAATGACCCAGAGCAGCGTGTAGCTGCGTGTCTGAGGTAAAACAGTATGATTTTACTATTCACACATCACTGTATATTCAGTGTCTGTGCGCGCTTTGAGCTATAAGCTCACATGTTGCTAATGCAGCGCTCTGATTGGTCAGATCTGTTTGTTCGCAGGCGAAACATTGGAAAAATCGAACTTGATCCGAAAAAATAAATGCTGCAAAATCATCCTGTGATTTAACGCACAAAACATTCACACGGAATTTACGCGTTCGGTGTGAAAAGGCCTTTAAAATGAATCCATTAAAAATACATATGAGCAGCTGCTAATTTGTAGAAGCCGCCATGCTGCCCCGCCATCTTGAGTATGGTGAGATGGACATTGCTGTTCCACCTAATCATACTTTTAATTCTGTGGCTAGAGACCAGCCACATACATAATATGCCAAAGGCGGAGGAGAAGAGAGCTCTGAGGCATTCACTTGCAGTGGAGGTAAATTTTAATTCGTGCCTGGACCTTCGGAATCAAGATATGATATTCTTGCTTGTATCTGAGTCTGACTATATTAGATCCACTTAAAAGAAAGTTTCACCAAGTTTCACTGACAGCAGCTAACAGATGCTAACAGCAGCAAAAACAGCAGTGCTTACCGACAGAAAAGTTCAGGATATGCTCAACAACTCACCTCAGCATCACTGTCATTGGACAGAAGTGAGCTTCACAGACTCATCGACTTATATCGGACTCCTTTCGCAAAGTTTTACAGCCTATTCCAGAGTAAACAGCTGGCTGACTAGAACATGTTGCATATGAGTTAGGAGGGGTAAGAAAACAGAATTCAGATAACTGCAATCTAATGACATGACTATGTGTGCAGTGAGTTGCTGTTAATGACCATTCCCACATTAGTAAAACCAGATGTTTTCTGTATAATCTTCAGGTCGAGCTGATCGCCAAGCTGCCGTCAGGACTGATCTCCTAGTTCAGCTCCTGACTTGTTGGATGTTGACTTCTCTTTACCCTGCTCCCTCTCCCTCTCACATTTCCTCTTGGTTTTTAATTGTCACTGTCCAATAAAACCAAAATGCACAAATAACAATAGAGAGGAGTTATATAGCTGATCTCAAGAGAGGGTGAGTCACCACTCACTGCAATATTTTAATTGTAAAATTATTGCTGCAAACAATAAACTAGCTGCTGGATATTGTCTGGGACACCAGAATTATACAACCTTGAAAACAAGAGTTTGAAAGAAGAAATATTAGGTAGACTTTATCTAGTTTATTTAGAGTGGATCTATCCTGCTTTTTCTTCATTTCTGTTTTATGTATACTCTTATGTTTACATAGTGGATGGTAAGCGACTAGGATGCCTCCTAGGTGAGGTGTTCTGAGGATGTCCTGTCAGGAGGAGACCCAGGACATGCTGGAGTGATTACATCTCTCGGCTGGCTTAGAGGGCCTTAGGGGCCCCCTGAACAGCTAGAGAGGGAGGCCAGGGAGAGGGAGTCTTTGCTTAGACTGTTACCTCCACAGCCTGTAGCTGGATAAGCAGGAGAAAATGGATTGATGTTCATATTAAAGAAAAAATAATGCGAGTGTGTGTGTACACCAAATTCAAGTCAAAAGCTCAGACTTCAGGCTATTTCAAACCCTCAGTTTCACTCAGTTTTTTCCACTCTTGGTTCTGTATGATGTCAGAGAGATGGCCATGTCAGGCACATAAGCCCCACCCCCCTGCTGTTTAAACCTTCTGTTTATGAGGGACAGCCAATTAGAAGAAAGTTGGTTTTCTTATGGGGAAATTGTGGTTCAGTGATGGTGGTCCGTGCATGACCCATCCACCTGCAGAGGGCATCTGTTGGCAGTAGCCATGTTTCCATGGGCACGAGTAACTGGATTAAAAGCCTGACCAGAATAAAAATGCTTCATGTAAACATGCAATTTAGGGTCCATGTAAACAGTGAAGTTCTAATCCAAATTTTAATAAGATTGAAGAAATTTTACACATATAAACATGTCAAATATGTGGCACAACTGGTCTGTGGGCTACTCTAAAAACAGTGAAGGGTCCACTGCAGCTACTGTCAGTATTTTTCATGCTGTATTTCTTCATCTTTGATGATTTTTCTGCGCTTCTCCCATTCCTGCTGAGCCATTCAGAGGTGGACTTCCTGGTGTGTTTATGATCATTGTCCTGCTGCATAACCCAAGTGAGCTTGATGTTAAGGTCATGAACTGATGGTTGGACATTGACCTTCAGGTTTTTCTGGTAGAGAGCTGCATTCATGGTTCCATCAGTTACAGCAAGTCGTCCTGAAGCAGCCAAGCAGCCCCAGACCATAATTTATTGTTCTTTTTGAATGCTATGTTAGTTTTATGCCAGATGTAAAGTCTTGGGTATCATCAGGATGTTTTTTGGCAAATGTGAATTCCATGGGAGAATTCTCATTGGAATTCTCCCATGAATGCCATTTTTGTCCCATTTCTTTCTTATTACTGAATTATAGGCAAATACACTTTTCACAGCACTGTATGCCTTTATATGGAAAGCACACAGTTAACAAAATTTTTAGGTGACTTTGACTGACAACTACGGCTTTTTTTCCCTACATATCCTGATAATATTGCTATTAGGAACATTTTTGTCCACAATAACTAAAGTGAGAGGCTAATACCTCATTTCTTGTTAAGCAAAAAATGCATGATTTCAGCACCAGATTTATATTATTATAGATAAAAGTTATCACTGACCTTTAACCTTGTTACAGTTACATCTCCTGTATTTATACTTTCAGAGTAATTTAAAGCCGCTGTTGCAATTAAAACATGCAGTATCTAACTTCCATTTTAAACACACAAACTCTATTGTTAGATTTTTTTTTCACTTTGCACCTCTTTAACTCGTGTTTCATCTCCATTTCCTGCTACTATCTCTGCAGACCAATTACACTGTTATGTTCTTTTCTGAAAGATTAATTACCTTGTATTGAGTTGCCTTTTTGTTCTTTCCTATCAATGCCTGCAAAGCAAATTAGACCAGAGTAGATAATTTTTAATTCTCCTCTCTTTGTCGTTCCTCCTTTAAAACACTGAAATTTTTATTTATGTGCCAAAGCTGCTTTCTGATTCTGTTTTAAATACAAAATTGGACATCGGTTAAGATTTTAAAAGCAGTGTTCTTGTTAGGGTCGACATGTACTTGGCTTCCTCCTGCACATCTCCATTCAGGCCTTGTGTGCTCTTGGGCAGCTTGGAGGAGTTTGTGGCACTCGCTGGTGTAACTGTGTAAGTGTGTGTGTGTGTGTGTGTGTGTGTGTTTTGGAGCCCACCTTGGCAGTGGCTCTAGCTATCAGCAGGGCCCAGCCGGCATGCTAGCAGTGAGACTGTAGTGTTTGTAACAAAAGCCCGTCTGACTGTAAAATGCTTCACATTTGTCCCCTGGGCAAAGCGAGGTGCAACCTTCCAGGAAAAAGGTTCTAAACGGACGCTGTCGAGGGGTGAGGGTGGCAGCGATGGCCACCATGTGCGCTGAGGAAGTCTGCGCGCCACTCGGACCTCGATGTGCAGCCAGGACGTCTGGTCAATGTGTCACAGGAAAAGTGACAATGAGATGGGTGAAGATTTTGCACTTTATTTTCAGGAGTTTCTTTTAATTTAAATGTTTATGATATTTATTAGCATTAACTCACACATCAAAGAACAAAATAAGCTTAATCTGTAATCGTAAGATGCTAAAAAAATATAGTGTGTGTGCAAATATACTTTTTTTTCTCCACCTTCGTCGATGCCATTTCTCTGCTGGGAAGTTTGTCGGAGAACTTTTCTTCATTACATTGCTCTGTTTCTCATAAACGCCCCACCACCCTCATTTGCGTGATCTCGCCAAGCATCAATCTGCTGTCGGTGACGATGTCTGTGATACGGGGCCGCTGCCTCTGAAGGCTTTTAATTAGCTGCGTGGCTCAGATTGCAGGGTGTCAGGGTATATCCGCCAATCCGGGGAGGATGACGATGATGACGGCGGTGGCTCAAGTGGACTGGGTGAAGTGGGTCAGGTCCAAAGTGAACGGACATGCGAGTGACACCGGTGCGCGGATGTGTGTGTGATGTGACCCATTAGCGGTGGCGTGGAGGGACTCGAGGGCAGCTCTCGTCCTGTCTGTCCAGGCCGATACAGGACGCCAGTAGCCACGGGGCAAACAAATCAGAGGAAGTCAGAGTGATGCTGGTTGAGTTTACTGCCCCGCACTTCGCTGCACTTCATGTCGGATCTCGGAAACTGTGGAGCCGCGGCTCTGCTGCAAATTTCTCCAAAAATTCAAGCGTTTTGTTTGGATAATTATTTTATTTGACAACACGGTATCTTCTTTACAGGCTGCTTTTTTGGGTCTAACTTCCCTCCTCATTCCTTGGATTTTCTTCCTTTTGTTTCCTCATTCTTTCCTTTAAGTTTCAGTTTCTTTTGTCCACTTCTCATTTCTTTCTTTCTGTAACTTGTGTCACTAAATAATCTGACTTCAAGGTCCCGCGTACTAGCCTTTTTATTACTTTACCGTTTGGTTATTTGATTTCCACTGACTTCTTTCATCTATCCATACATTTTTTTGAGATGTTTCATTCCACTACTTGTTTTCTTAATTAACACCAGCATGCAGATCCTCCTTGCAGAGCCTCTTCGCCTACACTGTCACATCCAAAACTGAGCGTGCATAAAACAAAACTCGTATCTGTGTGACTTCCATTTCAGTTGGATTTAGCACGAAACTGCAGCCCTGTAAGTCTTTGACCATGATATTAGCTGGTGTCTTCTTGTCTCTGACTAAACAGGGCATGTGTAGCCACGGGGCAGCAGCATATCAGAGGTGATCAGGATGATGCAGGCTGAGAAGACACACACACGTGTGCACACACAAACACACACACACACACTCAGCTTCACTTTGGATCTGTTGCAGAGTTGTACTCGAATTCAGTTCCAACTCCACGACCTCTGGAGACATGTAAAGCATTTCTGTCTAATGTAAAAACCACTAATATAGGGGGGGAAAAATGCTGTTTATGTTGTGTACACTGTTGGAGCTCATCAATCTGTTGCAATAAATGTCAGTCAGTTAGCAGCAGCAACCCCCAGGGTGGAAAAATGAATCAGAGGGCCTACTTATGCTTGCCGCATCGGTCGCTTCCCATGCAAACAGTGACGCCGTCACAGCTCTGTAACATTTATACCTTTGCTAAGGGTTCAAGGCCTAGCTGCAGTATTCTCCTGAACGATAGGTGTCGCCACTCAAAAAAAAAACTGCTGCATCAGTGTTGGTATAGGAGGAGAATAAGTAAAATCCAAAAAAGCAAAGAAATCGTGGAGATTTTTTTTTAAAATAAAGCATTTCAAACTGTTGCAACATCTCCGTCTGTATGATCTACGAGCTTCAGTACTGAACTGACACAATCATACGCTTGTACAGCAGCGTCGGTGTGAAGATAGAAAACCTGAGAGGTGCACGACTGGCCAAAATGGTACCAAAGCACGGCTTGGACCAGCTGAACCTATTATGGTGCTATTTGAAGGGCAAAAACAGCACCATAGTTTGGAAACTGCAGTTCCTTTAGTGACCAAGTTAAAATGTTCAACTTCACAGCAGAAATAAAAATGTTTACAGAATAGTACAAAAGTTTTGGTCTTTATAGCTAATTTCTATTAGGTACTGGCAGCATTTAGCTAATAGCTATAGAATTAGTGAGGTGGCAAACTCCACCACTGAACACTGAAACTCACCCCAGTTAGGATCCAACCTGGTGACGTCTTTTGGCCCCATTTTAAACGTTGCATGCGCGATTTGCAGTCAGTCACATGCTGCCTTAGTTAGCACATTAGCATGCCACCATCTCATTCATGTCCACTCATGTTTTGGCTCCAAAAACCGAGATGGTGGCTTCCATGAAGCTAAAATTAAGATTTAAAAAGGTGATATCACTAACCAGCACTGTGATGTGAGGTTCAAATCCCAGATGAGCCCCCAATTATTATGCTCACTAGAAAATTAGGGGAAAATTAGGGGAAGAAACTTTTACTAATGATAACTCGAAAATTAAATAAACAGATCAAATGAATAGACAGTAACAGAAAATAACATGTGGCTTTAAAAAAGAATAAAGAAACAAACCAAATTGAATAAAAAACAGGTTAAGTGCTTTAAATGAGCTCTTCCTCCAGTTTATTGTTTTTAGCAGGAGAATAAAGTTAATTAATTTCCTCTTTAACTTCCAGCACCAGCTGAAGTAAATCTAAATCTGGTTCCAGGAATTTCCATCTTGCCAAAAAGCTGGCTGGTACCCAGAGTTGGAACCCCCGACATCAGTGGATATGAGCAAGGCTGCAGCAAGAACTTGACCAATTATTGGCAGATACAACCTACAGATTCTGTAAAACACTGCTTTGTTCCCCTTAAAATTAGTCCAGCTTTTGCTATATAATTCCATGTGAGAAGCTCTGGACTTTAACTTGTGGAAATGGATCTGAAATTTCTCCATCTCTCTAAAGGATGTAAATAAGATCGGAAGACCTAAAGTTTAGGACAAAGAAGGAGAAAGTAGAAAGGAAACCATACAACTGGGCTGTCATAAGTGTGATAAACAGCATGTCAGGTGTGCTTGTCATTGGTTAGTTGGTAACTTTTTTACAAGCTCTCATGTATTTCCCGATGTCTATATTTGCAAGTGCTATGATACCATAAGCAACAAAGACAGGGTATTGCAAACAATGTGAAAGTAAGAAGCTGTGCTAAACTGAAATTATCCTTAAACATCTTCGCAATTCATGTCTGCTCTTTTCATCCCCAATTGTGAGCCTTGAAAGCACAAGCAGTTGGAGGAATTGAGTCGTCAGAAATACTGTCAAACACAAAGAAAACATCACTGCGGCCGATCGCTTCCAGGAGCAACCACCGAGCTCCAGTAATAACAACTTGAAACGGTTTTTTTTTACTAATTTGTGAGCGTTTCTTTTCTTCTGCTGTGTCTCTGAGGGCCAAACCCAAAAAGAGTTTGTAATTCCAGTCAGACTTGAGTGATGATTAGATTGCTTCACCCAATTCTTCTATCATCTGTCTCCCAGTGCCTTTAATATGCAAATTGTAGGTATGCAAAGCTCTGATGCTTTTATTTAAAAGACATGTCCTCAGGCGATAACAGTGGGCTTCCAGGGAGAGCTCTGTTTTAGCATGAAATAAATAGTTGTTATAGGGATCACACAAGTTCGTATCTTGGAAGATGAAAAGCTAATTGACATGAATAATTTATTTGTATTGCAGTATCTTAAATATCTGAAATAATGGTGGATAAATAAAACTTGAGTTCAAACATCATACCGAGCGTCTTCCGACTATTCAGAGGGAATTACATCTTTCAGATTAGTCATCATCCTTTAAACTCACAATGGCATTTGTCCTAAGGTCACTCCACTGCAATTATCAGATATTACCAGAATACTCTGAGGTATTAAGAATAATGATCTGAATATAAATGACTGTGTTGCTCCTGAGGTCCGGAATGGTAGGGAAGGGGGCACAAACACAGAGAAAACGGAGTCAAACCTGTGATGTCATCAGGTATATATGTGTGTGTGCACATTTTAGACTTTTTTACTGCTTACGTTTACATTGACTATCAGAAATTGGAGATAAATTGCCAAAACTTGTAAAATACCATTATACTGTGGGTTGGTTTTCCTCAATTTTCTTGGGTCACCAGCTGCCACACATTTGGGTGACGAGGCTTTGATGAAGACTCAGGATGTCTACATGATGGAGAGATGCGCCGTTTAATAGGTTAGGGACTGGAAACCAGTGTTCTCGCCCCAGACTGGTGACTGGTCTCCCATATCTGCCAAGCCGGTCCATTTCATGCAGGCATATGAGCACACTCCCACTCACAGCCACATGCTAACATGTTGTTAGCATGGACGCTTGTCACTGTGACTGAAGACACAAATGTTTGTATCAGCAAAGGTAATGAGACACTTGAGCTACCTTTATATCCTGTTATTTGGTGAAGTTATTTATTTTCTGGAAAACGATGTAAGTACCTGATATTTGTTTTGTTATGCAAATCTGTTGCACCTGCGTTTGTTTGCTTAGGTAAACCATATCAGGCAAAGGTGGGTGTGTAGCGGCTCATTTTCAGTTGATCTTTTGCACCTCTTTCCAGTATTTTCAGTTATTTCAGTGACAGGATATCTTGTAACATCCTGCAGTTTTTGAGAAAATTAAAATGAAATGTTTTCTTTTATTGTGAAAATCATATCTTGCACTGAAGAAATACGCTGTCAATTAAGATTCTTAGAAAATCGGAATGGGACGCTCAAAAAAAAAAAAAAATCTGAAATTGGAATCAGCCAAGAAAAAAATTGCAATCACTTTGATCGGCACTTATGATACTTAAATAGAATAAACTGCACTGAAACATGCAAAACCCAAAGATGATTTGAAAATGCGACATTATAATAACTCCTTTTAATTCCTAAAATTACTTATGGGAAATTCTGTTTATTTCAATGTTTTTGTACATTGAATTGTTTAGAATGTATTTCTACATATCCTAATTTCTGTGTATATGTTAATAAATTCAGAAGCCGTAACCTCACTGAAGACCTCTTCATGTAGTTAGCAGAAGATTAGCATAGCAGAGGATCATTTACTTCTGCCTGGTTTGCACTGCTTAAAATGCATGCTCAGACCACCACAATTTATTTATGTGTCTATACTTATTAACATATTGTAAGTAACTTGTTTAAAACTAATGTGAAATTGTTATTCTTCCAATGCCACAAAGCCACTCTCTTAGGTAAATGCAACCATCTCTAATAATATTTTTTGGACAAGTGTGTGTGTGTGTGTGTATATATATATATATATATATATATATATATATATATATATATATATATATATATATATTATATATATATATATATATATATATATATATATATTTGTGTGTGT
>VUQJ01044507.1:28769-41609 GCA_015108635.1 Andinoacara biseriatus | reverse complement strand
TCAACCCCCCCCCCCCCCAATGACCCTGACTTGAATTCAATTCAATTTAATTTTACTTATATAGTGCCAAACACAATGTAAGTAAAAAAGGTCACAGTCACCTCAAGGTGCTTTACATTGTAAGGTGAAGACCATACAATAATTACATTATTACTAATAATTGCATTAGAAGAGTCCATGACACAGCCGCCCGTTGTTGATGCTCGGAGTGTAAAAGTGGCACAGGGGTCTCTTTTCTTTGTAACATTGCATGCATTCACACACTGGCATTAAGTGTTTAATGAAAAAATTACCTAATTAAAGAAGGAGAAAGGAGTTGTCAATTATTAGTCTGAAGAAGGTTCACTATGTCAAACATAACTTTCATTTAAGTGAAATTTTGGTCACATTACTTGGCAAAAGTGGTTAAAAAGGAAGATCTTTTTTCACGCATTAAAGTGTCATTAAGCAGATTTTAATGGTGGTCTGTTTACTTCCCTCTTCAACCTGAATTAGTCCATAGACAGCTGATGGGTTTTGAAAGCCAGCCATTAGCACATCTTTGACAGAACGGTTTCAGATGAACAGAGATAGGAATGAAGTTCTGAATGTAACTGACATGAAAAGGAGACGGATGGGTCGCAGGTTCATGAGCAGTAATTACAGAATTTTGAGAGCCTTGCTGATTTTATCTCCCACAAGGAGGGAGGGAAAAAAATGAAAATGTAAAGGTAACAGGAAGAGGAGAAGAGGGGAAAATCAGTAAGCGTGTCTCTAACCATAGGATACTTGAGGGAGGAGAGATGGAAAAATGAGTGTAAAATGACAAAAGTGTGTGTGTTTGTGTGTGTGTATTTGGGGGGGGGACTGAAAGGGAAGTTAATCTGAGTGTTGTGAGTGAAAGAAGAGAAAGAGGAGGACAGCAGGTGGTTGGGTTCCCCCTGCTCTCCTCCCCCTCTCCTCTTCTACCTCACCTATTCATCTATTGTTTAGCAAATTCTTCTCCTTCACTCCTTCACAAAGACCCCATCTGCCTCTTTTGTCTCTCTCTCTCCTCACTCCCACTCTTTCTCCCTTCCCCCATCAGTTCTCACTCTTTACCCAGTAAAAAATAAAAGTTTGGAGCTCTGTCACTGTGTCCTCGCCTCTTTGCTTCTCTGTATTTTCGGTTTGCTCTTTTTCTAAAAATATGGAGGAGAAAAAGGGGATTATGGGAGTTGGGGATTAAAAAGTGCACTATAAAAAAAAAAGGGAGGGGAATCAAATGGGAAGTGAGGCTCAGTGGTAATCTATCTTCTGATTTTAACTATTCTGGAGGAGACTGTCTCCCATACATTCATATCACAGCCATTCATCTTTCTGTTTTCCCCCTGATCACAGAATAGCTACTAAAAGACCAGCTAACACTGACGGCACAGGCAGAGGCGCTGACTGACAGACTGACTCTGTTACAGTTAAGTCCTTCTAAGATGTGGCATATGTAACATTGTTGCTTTCACCAGTCTTAAAGTGACAGCGTTCTGTCATTTAGATGCCAGCCACTTTGATATTCCTCACAGTTTCAGCCACATCAGTGATGGAGAAAGTCATGGTGCCATTGACACAATACTTCAAACAACTGCCAGCAACACCTCTAGTGATGTGTGCCCACAACTTCTTACATTTAGTTAAAAAGCCGTATGTATATGTTGTAGCTGTTCACATCCCTCCCTGTGTCTCAGAGAGTTACTAGCAAAAATTAATCACTGCCAGTTTTCCTTTACTCTTTTCTTACTGCAAACAGAGTGAAACAGAGTAGGTGAATTTAAGTGATATTATGTTTATGTTCCTTGTGTTTCAGTGAGCTGAGCAACCCACAAAGACATGCGAGAAACCGGTGCAGGTCAGACCTGTGCCCTGTTAAAAGTGATGTGTTACTAGATCCAACCTAGCAAGATTACAGTCACAATTTTCACAGAGAAATCCAAGGCTGGTCATTCAGCCATGACGCCAACATGTTCAGATGCATTAGATTAATGAGTGCATGTCTGGAAGAACCAGAAAAAGAACAAACAGAAACCCTCTGGGGACATCAGCCAATGTTGTCAGATACATTAAAAAATCTAAAAGAAAGCTGAAGTATCATCAAATGAAAGCCAGTGGTTTGTATTTCGTTAAGTGCATTTTCCCATTTGCCACACACCTGCCATTTACTAGCATGCATCCAAAGCCTGTTCAACTGGTTTGTCGGTACTAAGGCTACGTTCCCACTGCAGCCTGAAGTGACCCCATTCAGATTTTTTTTTGCCCTCATGCAACCTGTATCTTGTTTTCATGACAGTCTGCACAACACAGATCCGATTTTTTTCAAATGCAACCCAGGCAACTTGGATATGTGGTACTAAATCTGATACGTATTCAATCTTTTCAAATGCGACCTGTGTGTGTGTACGGCCAGGCTGCATTCATCCGACTTGCATGTCACTGATACTCGACAAACGTCACTATTCTGCATCCCATTACACGGACGTGCGAAGGAAAACAAACTTACTTCTGTAAACACTGCGCACGCTCGCTACGTGTGAGGTTATCGCATCGTCTACTGCGCATGCGGGACAGTTTCAGGTTCGTCTGCAGTTCACACACAGATCACATCCAAATTGTATATATTTGGAAATGTGAACGACCACGCAAAGAGAAAAGAAAAACAAAACAAGAAAACTAACAGATTTAACCACGTGTGAAGATACTGCAACAGGACCCATCACCAAGTCATCCCTGACCAACATGTTAGACAATGCTCAGCCAATCAGAGGTTGGCATCACAGGCTGATCAATAAGGCTGCAGCCCAGAACTGATGTTGGTATAAACAGACTGGCTCCACAGTTTCTCACTATCAGCTACTGCCAGCTGTTCAGTGACTGAGGTCAGTTAGATATGGGGAATCTCCACTTACTCCATTGCAGTCAATAACGGTCACATAGGTATAGCCAATCACACAGCACAATATGATCACACGATTAGGCTAAGCCAATCAGGCACGAGAAAGAGGCTGCATCTCATTAGCATATATTATCATAGCATTAGCAGCCTGAGATGCTTCATGTGTTTACTCTCCACTTCAGATAAATACAGCCAAAGTGTCCAAATGAGTACTAAGCATCCAGGAATATAAATATTGTGTTGTACATCTTTGAAGAGTAAATAACACATACGGCAAATTTCATGGCTAAACTCCTTATTGGTTTGGAGTCTAGACCAGAAAGATAAAACCTCACAGACGGACGGTGCGACGACAATAGCCTCCCACTTTTTATAGTGCAGGAAGATAAAAAGGAAATGTAGGTGCTTTACAGCAATTTGTAATTCTTCTCATTTATATACTGTAATAGCCCTGACCACTGGAGGCCTGGGAAATGCCAAACTTTCTCCTACAGCTGTATCAATAAAACCACAACTACACTCACAATCTGCTGAATGGGGCTTGATATACGCACCGCGTTCATCCCCCTTTGGTGAGTGGTACAATAAATAGGACCTTTAGCAAGGTTACGCCACATGAGCGTAAGATTTGAATCTGAATAATGTTAATGAACAAACCACATTAAGAGAATTTGTGACTGACCTGTGTGATGGCAGGGGAGTGTGTCATCCCCAGTGAGTGGCCACTGAGCTGCTGGTGCTGATGATGTGGACTATGCAGCCCTCCCAAGTGTGCCTGGCTGTGGAGCGGAGGACTGACCTGGAGAGGAGGGGTGGACGCAGCCGCCACGTTGCCAAGGGACAGAGCTCCCTGATGGGGGACGCTGGCTCGTGGCACCGTCCCTCTAGAGGACAGAGCCTGGAGCTGGGGATGAATCTGAGGATGAGGAGGGGGAAGGTGGGGGCCAAGGCCAGGGCTCGAGGTGTGGGAAGGGTGAGAGGGGTGAGGGTAGGGCATGTACATACCCTGATGGTGATGGGGAGGGAGAGGGTGGCTGAGTGAGCTGGAGGAAGGGTGCTGGCCTGGGTGACCAGGATAGACTGAATGTTTGGGTGTAATCATTGAGGTAGAAGAGGGGGAAGATGAGGAAGAGTGGGGCGGCTTCATTTCAGATGGGTCATTGTAACTCTGCAGAAGAAGAAAAAGTAAAACTGAAAGTCAGTTTGCAGGAATTATACCGACCCTTCACTCTTATAATCCGTAACTTAAAAAGCCGTGTGCATCAGTGTGTGTTTGGCACCTGTGAGACCAGACTGGCTCTGTAGGCAGCCAGCTGTTTGAGATACTCCTTCTTAGCTGTCTCGGTCTTCTTCTTGTACACCTGAAACACAAACATTTAATTCTGTGGGTGTGAACCTTCATCATAGCATTTGAAAAACAAACAGCAGGAGATGTTTTAGTAACTTGTAGCTCTAAAGACAAAGTTAGGCTGGATTTAATCATAAAAATGATGTAACTAACACATAACCACATAATGAATTCCTAAAGCATCTAGTGCCAATGCTCTCTGAAGCCCAGCAGTGTTCAGTTTGGCTGACGTGCCACTTGTACTGTACAACTGCTGCTTGTTAGAGCTCACGCTCCCCTACAAACCTGTTGATTCCTGCCACAAATATGATGTTGATACTTAAAGCGCTTCTCACACTTCGTTTATGGTGTAACAAACGCGTTAAGCCTCAAGGGGCAGGAGTGTGCAGTAATGACAGAGCTCCTGTGACACTATATTTAGACACACTGGTGATACCAACAAATTACTAATGTCAAAATTCTCTTAAACTGGCAAATAAATCATTTGCTGTCATCTCAGTCTCAGTTCTTACTAAGCTAAAATGTGGTAACTAATATTAAACACACATTACAGCTGAGGGGAATGAGAATATGTTTTATAAATTATTTAAGTCCTGGGAAAAAACAAAACTAATCTGATTACAGTTTTAGCCTCCTGCTTTGTGCACTATATGACCTCTTAGTCACATACGAGCTTGGACAAAACTGGAGCTCTACTGACAGGAAGTCTGCAGTCATGGCAAGAAATTCATAAAGTTTGCAGCTTCAAAGTTTACTTTCATGATGGAGATTTGAATATACTCCAGAATATTATGAACAGTGATCAGATCAATTGCAAATAATACTTGCAAAGCCCCTTTCAGTTACGAAAATAAACTGAATCCCAAAAATCATTTCCACTTCATTTCAGCCCTGTCACAAAAGTACTTGCTGACATCATTTCAGGGATACTCTCATTAACACAGGTGAGTGTGTGGACTGTAATGCTGATTGAGCTCAAATAGCAGATTGGATGCTTTAAAAGGAGGGTGGTTCTTGGAACATTGTTCTTCCTCTGTTGACCATGGTTACCTGCAAGGAAATACGCTCAGTCATGACTGCTTGGGATAAAAACGGCTTCACAGGGATGGGTATTACTGCTTGTAAGATAAGAGCATATATCAGATTCATCAAGAACTTCAAGGAGAGGTTCAGCTGTTGTGAAGAAGGCTTCAGGGTGCCCAGGAGTCAGAACCGTCTCCTAAAGGTGATTCAGCTGCAGGATTGGGGCGCCACCAGTGCAGAGCTTGCTCAGGAATGGCAGCAGGCAGGTGTGAATGCATCTGCACAGGCAGTGAGGTCAAGACTTTTGGAGGATGGTGTGGTGTCAAGGAGGACAACAAAAAAGCCACCTCTCTCCAGGAAAAACATCAAGGACAGACTGATATTCTCTGAAAAGTTTGGGGATTGGATTGCTGAGGACTGGGGTAAAGTCATTTTCTCTGACGAAGTCGCTTTCCAACTGTTTGGGGCATCTGTGAAAATAATTGTCTAGAGAAGAAAAGGCGAGTGCTACCGTCAGTCCTGTGTCATGCCAACAGAGTAAAGCATCCTGAGACCATTCATGTGTGGGGTGGCTTCTCATCCAAGGGAGGGGGCTTACTGACCACTTTACCAAGAATAAAGAATGGTCCAAAAACATCATCTGAGAGCAACTTCTCCCAACTGTCCAAATACCTGCAAATATTGACTCATTGCATACATTTAATGTTATTTGTCAAAAGTCTTTGAAACTTATGAAATGCTGGTAATTATACTTCAGTATACCACAGACCAAAACTCGTGCCATTCTCAGAACTTTTGGCCATAACTGTGTCTTATCTGTGAAAAATGCAGGTGGCAGCCAAGCTGTGGAATGAACTACCTGAATATCCAGGTCAAGTCGGTCACTCACAGATAAACTTTTACTGGTGAGCCTTCTCTGATTTTAATAGATTTCACTGATCTGCTTTTTCTTCTTTACCTGTTTAAATGCTTTTAGTGCATAGATTATACTTATGTTCTTTGTCGTGTTTGATTTTGTGATCTGCCTGCTTTCCTACCTGTTTCTCTTCTTCTGCAAGACCATCCCACATGGAGGCCACAATCTTTGACACCTCCCCAAAGGTGGCATTGGGGTTCTGGGCCTTGATGTTAGCCTGGGTGTCCCTAAAGAACAAGGCGTAGGCAGACACTGGCTTCACTGGCTCATTGGGGTCCTTTCGCTTCTTTTTCTTTGGTGTTTTGGGTTTCTTGGAGATGTCCACTGTTGCTGGCCGTTTCTCTCCCTGCCAAAACAAAATCAAGGTTAATGCTGTATGGAGAAAAAGTGAATGAATGAATATATAATGAAAGAAAAAAAAGAAAGAGGAATTTGTATACAACACCTAAAGCGTGTAAAATGATCATTAAAAAGTGTACGACTCCTTTAAGAATATTTGTCTTTCTGTCAGTAAGTTTTCACTTGAACAAATCATGTTAAGCAATAAGTAAACCACAGACATGGTCTTGGGGAAAGTCCCCAACAGCAGAAGTGATGAAGCCTCTCAGTAGAGTTAAAAGTCATCACTGCTGTAAAGTCGCCATAACACCTCATCAAAAGCAGCACGTCTGCAGCATGAGTGGTTGTGTACACTGAAACATTGTCACAGCACTAATTACTGATAACCGTTCAGCAGTGTTCAACTGGTACACTGTATTGCATAATAACAGCCCAGCTGACCAAGTAGAAATGTAACATTTTCTATCTCATTAAAGAAATACTTGTATAAAAGTGTGCTTGGCCTGCACATGAATGGTAGAGCAAAGGAGAAAGAAGCAGGGACTGATGTGCCAAGATATAGAGTGACATCTGAGTCACTTCATGGCATGGAGGGCCTAAATATTTAATTTTGTTAGACAAGTTTTTAGGGATTTAACCTTCTTCAACACTGATGCCTGAACTCTCGTAGGCAAGCTTCCTTGTAAATGTCTTGTTTTGTCTCCCACGCTGAACTTTGAAAGACCTTCAGAAAACCTGGAGAACTATTGCTCAAGAGCACTTTAAAAAACTATAAGAAAGTCTTTGGAAGTAAAACAAAGAAATAAGACGTAGTTCAAGACTTTTGCACAGTATTGTAAGGCAGAAGGGCTTTTTAATACTAGGTTATGCTTTTACTAAACACAATAAGTCTAAAAACAAAAACACATTTATCGCACAAACCCCAGTTTCATGAATGAAAGGCCTGAGCTTGAGCCTCCCATCCACCACAACCAAATATTTCTGTGGACTTTATGTGAATGTACACGTCTGATAGCAGGATTTCTACCCAAGGTGCAAAGTTATGGCATCATAATGAAATGATTAGTCAGCCGCAATAATATAATGTTATAGGCAGAGAGCCATATCAGATGCGCTGCTTCTTCCCTATTATGTGACCACAGCTGCTAGCTGCTGCTAACAGTGTTTTTCTAAACAAAAAAATGTTCACTTAACCAATACAAACTCATCTAAGCTGATTCATCAGCAAAGAATGCGCTTTGATCAAATTTGTCTGGCTACAGCCTGACATCATAGGAAAACAATCCTCCAGCTGTTATCTGATTCACGTAACATCACCATCTGGCCAGCGGCACAGCCAAAATCTCTGGCTCAAAAACTGTCTCCTCGTGTACAGGATCCATCACACCATCCATCAGGATGAAGGTGAAATATTACAAAACATTGTTTCTGGACCTTAAATAAACGTTATACTCTGTTATACTGCATTTACTACACTGCATTTTCGCCATCGTGGTAAGTTAATGTCTTAGATGTTGCTCTTATGGATCATTTTGCCTCCTTAAAGCGCTCTGAATGACCTGTGTGTAAAAGCTGCTAGATAGATCTCCATTGTCTAATAAGCAAGCTGGGTTTGCCTGAGCTTACACATGGCTCATTAAAAGAGCTACTGTTATGAGTGTCAGATTCATTTTGTTTGTTTTTTTCCACAGTTTCTGAAGCAAGAATTACCTGCACAGCGGCTTATAATGTTGGCCATCTATAGCTCATGACAAAGTTGGTAAATATTATTCAGCAGCACAGCAACTGTTTCATTTCCCCAGAAAATGAGCAGTTAATTTTGTTTCAGTGTGAGACAGCCAACGGTGAGAGAGCTGATTTCTGTTCAGTTGATATGAATGGAGAATGGCTCTATTATGACACAAAACATGACCAAAATCATTCTATACACACACGCACAAAAAAACCACAATTAGCTGTTACAGCCCAGCGAGATGTGACTCATACGAATAGGCAATACTGTGTCCCTGTGATTGTGTGTTGTTACCCTGAGTCCGTCATCATTGTCGTCCTCATGCGCTGAACTGGAGGGAGACGGTGTGGCGGATTTACTTCCAGGAGGTGAAGGGGAATTATGGGTACCAGAGTTCCCACTCAGTCCCAGCTGGGATTGGTTGATGGTGGACAACTGGTTTTGCTGGCTCATGCCCGATTGGCTCTTGGGCCCAAGCGCTGCTTCAATTGGCTGTTGGCCGCTGGTAAAGCGAGAGTCTGAGTTCACCATCTGCTGCATCTGTGTAAACACAAGTTATGATGGCAGTGAATAAACTGGATGACTTGAGGGGTGTTTTTCTCTTTGTTGCATTCATCCTTAAAATATCCCCATCTACAGTTCGGTCTCTCGACTTTGCATTATTGCACATGTAGATAAAGCTCTTTGGTCCCATTAAATCTTTGATTGCCACTTCTTTCTAAAAATGTATTATGTGATACATTGTAGTTTCCAGGTGCAAAATTACTGAGGGGATAGCAACTGATTCTAATAAAAAAAAATGGATGTGAATAAAACTAAACAGCCTTCTTCTGTGGTCCAGTTTAAACATGAACTGAATGATGAATGGCGGGAATAGCTAGTTCTAACCGTCATTTGATCAGGTTCTGGCTCTAATATTGTACTTTTCACACATCTTCATAAGTTGTGTCATTTTGAAACACCACCTAGGTACCAGGCACAAAACCTCCAAAGCAAAGACCAAGATTCTCTGTGATTCATTTCATTATTTATCCTGACCTTTCTACTTGCATGGCTGACAGCCATAACCAACAGCTGTGAAGTCCCCCTCCTGCAAGACTTTAGTTGTTCATTTTCAGTACATTAAACTTGTCTCAGAAATTGCCATTAAAGGCATGTAAAGCATTAACTACTATCATTTTCAACACTGTGTCAATATGTACAATGTATGTACTTAAGTGTACAGTATTATTCACTTCCTATTAAATTCTCAGTGATCATCATTGACTACATGCTTGACAACACTCACTGTATTGACCAATACTCAGAACAATGGGAAAATTCAAGAAACTCAATGAAGATCTATGAAAGAGGATTGTAGATTTACACAGTTGCCTCTTGGAGCCATTTCTAAACAAAATCTCCAAGCTCATCAGTTCAAACTGTTGTACATAAGTACAAGTTATTGGGATGTGTCACCACTGGTTAGGACATTCAGGAACAACCCAGGAACCAACCAAGACTCAAGCCTGATACCAGTGTCACTGACTGCAGTGAAGCGAGTTTTACATTGGCATGAACTGAGAGGGTGCCGACAGAGAAAGCAGCAAAACTGACACCATCAAACTCAATGGAAATTTGCAACTGCCATCATGGACAGTAACCAAATAACTTCTGGAGAAAAGATTTGAAAATTTGTGGACTCAGCTAAAAAACCGGATCCATGTCAGGAACCCAGCCAATTTAAATGAGCCAAGAGTGGTCAAATATGCAGCCAGAAGCTTTCTAAGGGACATTTAATGAAATACTAGTGGGGGTGCATGTATATGCTTGAGCCTGTATGTATAATTTTAGCCCTGTGTCGATTAGAGAAAATCCAAAATAAATTAAAACTTGTTTTTTTAGTTATTAAAAATGTATGCTGTAAAATCATGGAAATAGATGAATACATTAATCAGCAGCACACATTTAATATACAGTAACAGAAATAGGTGGCCTAACAGTGATCAGTTAGGGTACCAGTGATGAATGTTTTATCTATTATATTATCTGTATATTTTTTAAATTATTTATTTAAAAAAAGTATTCACCCATCTGCCTTTACACACATATGAACTTGACCAACATCCCATTCTTAATCCAGAAGGTTTAATATGATATCGGCCCATCTGTAGCAGCTAAAACAGCTTCAGCTCTTCTGGGAAGGCTTTCCACAAGGTTTAGGAGTGTTTATGGGAATTTTTGATCATTCTTTCAGAAGCACATCTGTGAGGTCGGACACTGATATTGGGTGAGAAGGTCTGGCTCACAGTCTGCGCTCTAATTCATCCCAAAGATGTTCTATCAGGTTGAGGTCAGGACTCTGTGCAGGGCAGTCAAGTTCTTCCACACCAAACTCACTCATCCAGGTCTTTATGGAGCTGCTTTGTGCACTGGTGTGCAGCCATGTTGGAACAGGAAGGGACCATCCCCAAATTGTTCCCACAAAGTTGGGAGCATGAAATTGTCTATAATGTCTTGGTACCCTGAAAAATGAGGAGTTCCTTTCACTGGAACTAAGGGGCCGAGCCCAACTCCTGAAAAACACCCTCATGTCATAACCATTATAGTGGTGAAGTAGCAGCTCTACTGTGAGACGTTCCTGAATTACCAATCCTCCTCATCCAATCTCAAAGGGAGAGCTCCCTTTTGGATGAAGCTCATTTCTCTGCTTGTATCCAGGTAGGAATGTAGATCAACCAGTAACTCAACAGACCAGTGCAGAGCCCATCTCATAGGTGCTGCTCCTGTACCTGTGGCAGCAACTCAGTAATTATGGTCACTTCACCTCTTCTGGCTTAGAACCATAATGACAAAGTGCAATCATCACCAACATGGAACTCAACTTTACTCTTCACTCAGGTTTATGTTACTCTGTGAATGTTACACTCTGATCAGCTCCATCTAGACAAGGACCTGGAATAAGTAAAAAGAAAAAATAAGCACAGTCAGGCAATAACTAAGGTGCCACAATAGGTGGAGTCTAAAAAGGAGGACGGACAGACAGCTGGATTTTTTTCTCTTTAATGTGAACCAAAATCATAACCCAACTGTATAACTGCTGGTGACAGGGCATCTTTCCATTTTAGTAAAATCATATGTTAGTCAAGGATTTGGTGAATGCAGCACAATTTGCCTCTGCTTTTGAGAGGGAAGTGGGTGAGATGGGACAGACAGATGGCCGAAAATCCTAGAGTCATACCTCTAAATGTCTTGTTTTTCTTAAGTATCTGTCCAAAACCTACAAATGCTCAATTTGAAATTAGATGTCTTGTAATCAGAATGTTAAATTGAATGTCAAGAAAAACTCAGCCTTTCACCGCTCGTTTAACCTTTTTCAGCTCCATTTCAGTGACTGAAGTACGATTAGACAGCAATTTAAGCTGTAAAGGGTTGAGTGTGCAGATAACATGTGCAAAGTCGATCTTAGTTACCTGTCAGGATACTTACATTTGCTGACTTGCACAAAGTTATGTGGCCGTTTTTAATTATAAACCACAGTGTTGAGCTCGTACCTGAAGATGGTGCTAGAGGACAAGTAAAGGCTTCCATCAACTTACTGTCATTAACCCAGCGGAGGACTTGTTTCTGACCAAAATTAACACAATGAGTGCCATAAAAGTGCCAATTTTGTGTTATTATTAATTTGACATACTTTATAATTTCAACAAATAGAAGTACCAATTTGAGTCCTGGTAATCGTGTAAGTTTTATGTTCTGATAAAGGCTAAAGGAAATTGTTCAATAAAGTACACATAGCAAAATTAAACTTAAGCATAAATTCATGTAATTTAAGATCGATGTAATACGTGAAGTATCATCTCCATGATCCGGATGGCCCATTTGCAACTGCTGGCTGTTGATATTTAATAGAATTTTAAGTATGAGGAACTGTTACAGTTCAGGTGAGGAAAATGCCGCCTACACTGTGCATTGGGCATTGTCGCTGAATTGTAGTTGTGGCCTAGCGAGACAGGCTGCAGGACTTCACACTTCCTTCTGGGATTTCTGAAGTCTTCTTCAACCGGGCAGTGAATGTCATGCCGGTAGAAGGAACAAGAATTGTGGCTGACATTTATCCTAAGACAGCTGTCCTATGGTGTGTGACATATCACCACAGCCCCGTTAGATGCACTCTGGTACCCCTTCAACTTCTTATTTGTGTGTGTGTGTTTAATGTATTTTAGTAACACCAAAAACGTTAAATTTCTACACGACTTGCTTTTTGTGATATTAACATCACTTTAACCAACATTTTGGCTAAGGTTGTGCCGTCACGTGAGGAAGGTGAACAGCAAGGCTTCCCCTATTGGCTGAAAGAAGCATGATGGCTCTCCTATTGGCCAGTTTCCACTACGTCATCTTTGCCGGTCCGTGTAGTTGTTTATGTCTTGTAATTTTTTCCAGATGTAGCTGAGGTTTTTAGCCGGTTTGCTGAACGAAGGGGCTCTGCAGCGTTTTCCGAAGCGCGGCTTATTTAACGTTACACTTAGTGAGCGCGAAACACACAAATAAGGGTGTGTATGTCTCTTAATTCCGAAGTCATTCTTCGGCGTTGGATA
>VUQJ01044507.1:8649-26035 GCA_015108635.1 Andinoacara biseriatus | reverse complement strand
CTAAAGCTCTACCTTTTAAAGGTACATTGTGTAAAATATCGCGGCTAGATGTCAGTAGATTGCAGTCACTTGAATTCTGTTTTCGTACCCCCCCAATCAAGTGTCTAATGCTAGCTACAGTGGCCAGTGTAGGACTAATGCATTTTAGTCAGCCAAGAGAGTCTGCAGACAGCTGCTTTCCATTTCCCCGTAATGACCGCAGCAGACAAAGAGCGATTCGGACAGTCAAATAAGAGACCAGTTAACTGGACGGGGAACCCATGGTCCTACCCTGCAGCCAGGTCTGGGGTAGGGGTTTAGGGTGAGATTCTGGTAGTCGGGCCTTAGCCTGTGGGGTCCAGTTGAGCCTTAGCCCAAAGAAGCTACATAGGTCTGTGGTCAGTGGACCCCGTTACCCACGGCAGGGACCCTAGGGGTTCAGTGCCTTGTGGATCAGGCAGCGATCAGGAGTGGAGGTCCTGGCTCTCCGATCCCCAGCTTCCTCCAGCAGAACAACTCCATAGTTCTCTATTGCACTGAAGGTGAAGGGTGCCTAACATTACTAACTACATGTACAAATGTTAAATGGTGGTATATAAACTATACTGCTAAAAGTATTCAGTCACCCATCCAAATCATTGAATTCAGGTGTATAATCCATGCATGCAGACTGCTTCTACAAGCATTTATGAAAGAATGGGTCACTCTCAGGAGCTCAGCGTGGTACCGTGATAGGATGCTACCTGAGCAACAAGTCCAGAGAAGTTTCCTTGCTTCCTTGCAAATATCTTAAACCCAGTGAAGAAAAGATAAACATAACCATAAACACAACATTGTTTCAGATTGTTGTCTTTTTTTATTTAAAGAATTTACACAGTATTCCAATTAGTACATTTAGTGGTTTTATTTCATAATATCCAAGTGATTCTTTACAGTGATTCTTCTTAATCCATATAATCAGTTTTTGAGCCATTTAGACATTTCTCATCTTCTCCTAAACTTTGTCTGTTGTTTGCAGTATTTATTCCATGTTCAGTTATTTATGTACTAAGATTGTTTGTGTTTGTTTTTCAATGCTTTTGTCAAAGATGGCTGAGATGAACTTTTTTATTAAGATAAAAAAAGTATTTAAATAAGGCTTTCAGACACTGTTATGCAAATTACTGTATCCAATTTGCATATTTTCATCACTGTACAGAAAACCTAAACTAATATCTTAAAACGTGTTTTTAGGTGTTTTAAAAAAAGGTTTATTTCACTTTAATAACACCACACAGAAATGAGAGAATTCAGACTAGTGGAGATGTTTGAAAATGTTTGAAAATTAAATCATTTTTGTTCTAGTAGGATATGATTTAAGTTTGACTCAAAACATTCAGCAACAGCTCTTTAGTTGCTAATTTTTCCCAGATGTTCAGTACAAACTTCAACCCAGTTCAACTAAATATTAGTATTACTGAGACTTAGAATACATGTGCGAAGAATAAAGAAAATACTTACATTTAAACTTCAAAGATTCAGAACTAAAACTGACGAACAGCTTCAGGATTTTTTGCTGTCTCGTGATTTTTTTTTTTGTCCAGGTAAGTTTGCACTCAGTAACCACCAGTGCTGCTGGTACGGACACGATCTCATAATATATACTTATGTAACTTTTTATGAAAGTGCTTTTTTGGACTGTGCTCTCAAGCTCAACATTTACCATGGATTTTATTGATCAAGTGCACATGACATGTTTTAACATTATGGCAGGTGTCAGAGGTAAAAACGGTGTGAAATGTCATGGGAAGTGTAACTTAGGTGAACAGGCTGAGCTCTGTGTATATTTTTACATATTTATTTAACAAAGACAGCTTTCATGGTCATCTTTTACTAGTTAATTTGAGTAAATAGAAAATAATAATGGGTGCATTTGTGCAAACAATAAAATAAATATTTTTTCCGTTCTCTTTGCTTCTGCATGTGTTTAATTCAGGTACGGTGAGCGTCATGGTGTCCTTTGCCTTCATTTTTAACCAGTGTGTGGACTGCAGCTACCTCACCCCTCAGTGGGCCAGTGTAATCTACTTCGTTCCATTCATCATCATTTTCCAGTTTGGCTGGGCCGCCACGCAGATCTCCCACCTGTCCCTTATTCCCGAGCTGGTCACCTGTGAGCACGCCAAAGTAGAGCTCACTGCGTACAGGTATGGTTAGCGCACACATGCTTGTCACACAGGAGGAGAACCAACAGGTGGTGAATGTGTTCTTTGTCCTCTGTGTGTGTGATCAGGTATGCGTTCACAGTGGTAGCCAACATCACGGTGTATGCAGTGGCCTACCTGCTGTTCCACGTCCAAGCTGGAGAGGACAATGACCCCGATGCACTAGGACCAGGAGATATCGTCATCTTCAGGGTGAGGAGGCTGGCATGAGATTAGAGCAGTGGATGGAGCTTTAGAAAATGACCACATATCAGGGTAACGTGGTGTCAAATAGTTTGCAGTAATTTTGTGGCTTCAAACAAACCTGCTTTCGCTGAGATAGGATTTGGTGCCGTAGTTGCATTTTTGGTGCTAATACAGCTGCATTAGAGCTGAACGGAAAGCTGCTTGGTTAAAAGGCTCCCAGCAGTGACCCCGCCAAGAGGTGGTGGTGAGAAGCCTTTGTGAATGTGGATTTACTATGTGGAGAGACACTTGCCTTAACTTAATTTCTCTTACTTGTCTTTGTTGAAAAGTGCATCTGTGTTTCTGTACACCTGAGATCACGAGGGGATAATTGTGCTATGAGGTCACACTTACATTTCTGCCTGCTTTAACCGCAGAGTGCTGTTTGAGCTGTGGATTCCTCCCAAACCACAACCCACACTCTTCTATTGTAGATATGTATAAACATGCTACTCATTTCATTGCTTTAGTGAATAATCATGTGGCCAAAACATGAAAAGAGTTTCACAAGAAGCTTGAAGGACCCTGATCTCCCGTTGGAGGGATCATGTGGGTACACGGCTGTGATGGCCTGATGTGCTCTCTCTGTTCTGAATTACTGATTCACTCAGTAGACTTTTTCTGAGCGGCGTCTCCTTGATGCCATCACAAGGCTGTCTTTGTGGACTTTGACTTTATTTGTTTAAAATAGAAAAAACAAAACAGGAAAAACAGGAACAGGCAGTAAAGGTGAATGCCAGTCACTCAATAAACAGTTCCACATTTTTCTTTTCTTTATTTAGAAGAGATGATACAGATCACATAAATGCATAAAAACAATCAAACCATCCTTGAGCACCAGTGGTACTAATGGATTCATAATGTGAAGCAGAAAACGTTGGTAGACCCGGGTGCATTTGGATATTATGTGTCTTTATACAGTGGAAGAACTGAAGGGCTGCACCAATAATAAATCATCTACCTGTCGACTTTAAAGTTCACAGTGGATTTACATTCACAGTATTTTTTTTAGTATTTTTTAATGAAACTTCTGCAAGTTTTGGGTTTGAAGAAGACACGAGGAGCTCGTTTTCTGCCTGCGTTTGACTAAAATGTGCCGCGCTGTGCTGTGTGTAATTACAGAATCTGGCACTAATTGTTTTGGGAATCGGTGCTGTCTTCTCCATCTTTTTCCACGTGGGAACGAAAGAGACGAAAAATGAAGCAAGAGAGGAGCGTGGAGGAGTGGAGGAGGCGGAGGGGGAGCAGACGCCCCTGCTGCCGCGCTCCAACACATTCCCATCTGTCCTGCAGTGGAAATGTTGGCTGCTGCAGCCTTCTTTCTACCAGGTAAGGCCTGAATATGTTAAACCGACCCCGACCTGAACTTCACCTTAATCTCCTCAGAATTGGACAGGAAGAGCTTTTTATAAGTTGCAGTTCCTGTTTCAACACCTTCTGTTACAACATTCTGTGTTTTTTTTTTAAAGAAAAAACAGTGTTCAGAGGTGTTACTGTGTCCCTGCAGGTGGCCTTACTCTACATGTCCACCAGGTTAATGGTCAACCTGTCTCAGACGTACATCTCAATGTATCTCATCAACACACTGGGGCTGCCAAAGGTAACACAATCATTCTAATTCCCTCTTACATAAACGCTCCGTCGTTCCCTCATTTCTTGTTAGGCCCGAGCCTCCCGAAGGGATCGGCGAGGAGCCTATTGTAATCGCATGTGCGAAGAACGATGACGAGTCGCGCTCGACTTTGACAATGGACCCTCAAACAAGATAGGGCGGGTTGAACGCTTTCCAAAAACGTATATATGGGGGTGACTGCAAAAGCCCATAATTGAAATCGTTAGCGTCATGACCTAGCGTCTAGGATCGCTAATTTGACCCCCTGAACATATACGAAAAGTCACCAATTTTTGCATGCAAGCCAGGTCTGGTGAAAAATTTGTTTTTTTTTTGGCGCCATAAAAAAACTCAACAAAATGGCGAAGCCCCGCCCCCTCAAAAATTGAAATTTTGCATTCCTATGGGCGGGGCTAAAATTTATTTTGTCTTTGAAACACGAAATTCCGGTCACAGAAAGATCATTTGAAGCCTGACAAAAAAATATACTATGAAGTTGCCGCTTGACAAACAGGAAGTCGGCCATCTTGGATTGAACTTTGACCTTTTCCAAGTCAGCGTTTTTGCACACCTCGTATTTGAACGAACTTGTCCTAGGGCGTTTTAAGCTACCGACACAAAAATCGCTCAGGATCATCTAGACAAGTGGGGCATCAAAAGTTATTCGGGATTTTATTCAAGGTGTTGCCATGACAACACTGGGAATTTGACCTTCGTTTTTGTGTAAATTTGCAAATTTCTTTTTGCAATCGTACGCACCATTTTTAGTCCGATCAGCCTCAAAATTTTATCACTTATGTACCACCCCAGCCTGAACCCCCAATTAGGGAAACAAGGATATTGGTGCAATAGCGCCCCCTACAGAAGCAAACAAAAATTTGTATGGGTGTCCAAAAATTTAGTTTCTCTGAAATGCAAGAAAATCGGTGTCAACATTCTTCACCCCATTCTGATTGAAAAAGTCAATGACACCCATATTGAATTTTCTACCATGTTGCTATGGTGAAGCCTGAAATTCCCCATTTTATTTCAATGGGAAATTCTGAAAAATGTCCTATACAAAACTTTTCCTTTAGTTTCCCCAAAATACATGAAATTTGGTACAAAGATTCTCTGTGCCAACCTGGTCATAAAAGTCAAACATACCCATATCATATTTTGCATCCTGTTGCCATGACGATTACAAAAGTCCCCCATTTTATTCCTATGTGAAAAAAGTTGACATTATTTCACATTTCTTCGAGCTAAAAATTACCCTTTAATTTCTCAGAAAAACATGAAATTTGGTACAAGCATTCTACACATCAACCTGAACAAAAAACCCTGGGACAAAATTTCTGTAAAATGTAAGACGTTGCCATGGTGATGCCACAAACATGGCATCTTTTTCATCAGGTTTGCCAATTAAACTTTGCAGTGTTTCACACGCTAAAGTTGAAAAATGTGAAAAAAAAAATGGCTCAAACTGGCACGGCTGGGAAAGCTGGGTTCAAATCGGCACCGGGGCGGCGGCCGGCGAGGGCCTATCATCACCGCTTGCGGCTTTAATTTCTTTTCTTTCTTTTTTTTGTTCTTTCAACAGAAGTTCATCGCTACCATCCCGTTAGTGATGTATGTGAGCGGCTTCCTCTCTTCCTTTATCATGAAGCCGCTCAATAAACTCATTGGAAAATGCGTAAGTAAAACCTTTAACCTTCATTTTAACCGTGAAACAAGCTTTGCTATTAACTTCCTGAAATAAAACCTGCTCTGCATTCACTGAAGGACCTTAATGGTGTCTTATAATAATTAATAAATTAGTTGCTCATCCATGATTGGGAGCAGAGAAGACTGATGTAGGTTTGAAAGCTAAAATGTTTTGTTACAGGATTTCTGATGCGCAGCAGTTAGTTTCAGTGGGTGACAGGTGTGAGCTGCAGGCAGGTGTAGTTTAGCACCTAAGAGTTGCCTGATTTCTATGTTGCATTTACAGTAAGAGTACTTCATTGTGCTCACTAACAGGATGTGATTACAGCTTCCTCTGCCTCTGTATCTGCACTGATCAAAAGAGACAGAACTGGATCCCTCTCATATGTGTTCTCTCCTCTGATTGGTCCAGCTGACATACTTTGTAGGCCTGCTGCTGATCATGGCCTTTTCATACTGGGTGCTGCTCGACATCAAAATGGGTCAGCAGGTGTACGGGGCGGCCGTGCTGCTGGGGGCCGGGTCAGCAACCGTCCTGGTCATATCGCTCGCCATGACTGCAGACCTCATCGCAGATCAGACGGTGAGATGTGTGTGAAAGGCAGAGCGGGAGGAGGAGGAGGAGGAGGAGGAGGGTGTCGTTTTGCTTCATCTAATATTCTCTTCTTCTGTCTACAGCAAAGTGGAGCATTTGTGTATGGAGCCATGAGTTTCACCGACAAGCTGGCTAATGGAGCGGCTGTGATGATCATTCAGGCCCTGCACCCCTGCCAGTTAGTGTACACACACACACACACACACACACAGAGCTCGTCCTGTGCTGCTTTACCTAATACATTTTTCTGAACCAGCAGAAGTATTTTTATCAACACCAGTGATGCGCTGATCTGTTTTAATAGCTTCTCAATAATAGAGCTGCTAGTTTACTACCCTAACCTCAGCCCTCAAAGCCCAGCTTTACTTCATATCATCTGTCAATTAGATTCTTTATAAATTTGTTATAACTTGGCATCACTGAAGTCCAGAGTGTGTGTGTCCTCCATGATGAAGTTGTGATTATTGTACCCTGCACAAAATCAGGAAGTGGACCACAGTAGATGATTAAAATGTCAGTGGTGACAGAACAGAAAGCAGTTCTCTGAGCCACGTCTTTCCTCAGAAATCTGACTGTGCTGGCGTGAAAAACCCACATTTGAAGACGGGTCAGAGTCTGTGCATCCCAAAATAAAAGTGCATCAAGGTTATTATAGAGAAACTAAATAAAATAAAAAACTTTAGTTTACTAAAATTGTAATAAAAAAATTTAAACTAATTACTTATGAAATGAATGACTGTAAACTAAAAGCAGGAACTGTCATCAGTTTTAGTCTTTGGTCAGGTTAGTTAACTTTGTCCGTGCCATCAGCACCAGGAGGGTTTGGTGTGTGAGATTTGGATGTCTGCACTGGAACACCTGTTCTGAACTTCTTAAATTTTACAGCGTGGGAATAATATTTTATTCTGCTGCTGGATTTACAAGTTTGTTCACTTACAAGAAATGATCAGTGTCTATTTTTGTGGTTGAGATAAAATATCAACTCAGCCTGAATTGTGGCTCTCACAGCTTAGATACTCCTGATCTCAACAATTTGTGTATAAAGCACACCTGCCCACAGAATCGGTTTCTTCCATCATGGGTGAGACCAAACAGCTGTCAAAGGACAGGGACAAGATTGGAGACCTGCACAGGGCTGGAATGGACTACAAGACCATCAGCCAGAAGGTGACAACTGAAGAAATATAATCTAACCATCGGTGGCCATGAGAGAGGTGGTGGCTCAGCCCTGAACTACACAGGAGGAGAGCCAGAGCACTGAAGCTGGGTCATGGATGGCTCTTCAGCATGACAGTGACCCAAACCACACAGCCAAAGGAGCGACTGAAGACGAAGCGCATTGAGGTCATGGAGTGGCTCAGCCAGTCCGCAGACCTCAGTCGTGCAGAAAACGTTGAGGGAGCTGGAGCTTCGAGTTGCCAAGCAACAACCAAGAACCTTTAAAGGGTTTAGAGATTTTCTGTAAAGACGAGTGTGTCAAAATCCGTCCTGAGCTGTGTGCAAACCCGGTGACCAACTACAAGAAACGGCTTACTGCTGTGTTTGCCAACAAAGGTTGCTCCATGTGCCAAGTCATGTTTTGCTTGGGGATCAAATACTTATTTTACTCAATGACAAGCAAATCAGAGGGTTCATTTCTTTGTGAGCAAACTTACAAATTCAGCAGGGGAGTGAATGATGATTTCCCCACTGTGTGCCTCACAAACATCACCCAAAAAACTAAGGAATTTTTTACAGGATAAAAACTAAACCGAGCAAACTGAAACTAATGAAACTTCTGTGTGTGTGTGTGTGTGTGTGTGTGTGTGTCTCAGTACTGTGGTGTGCTGTCCGGCCTGTGTGTGGTTCTATCATTACATCATGGTCATTGTAACAGGAGGCGTTGCCGTCATCGCAGCGTTGGCCCTCTGCTCCATCCTGATCTGGCCAATCAAGATCAGACCACGTGAGTCATCCACACACACACACACACACACGGATGTGCTGCCTGTCTGTGCGTCTGTGTTGCCTACATACTTTTTCTCTGTGTGTGTTTATAGGTGGTCTCCCAGTCATCTCCAATGAAGCAAACAGAATCAACTAACAAGGCTCCTCCCACAAATTCCCCTCTGACTGACTCTGAGGACTTTCACTTCTGTTTCTTTTGAAGAGCCTTTCAGGGAAAAGTAGCAGGAATCCAGCGGGATTTCCCGGCTGGCTCCTCAGCTGGTGCACTTTGTGAACCCACAGGAACTGAGAAGGGTTTTTTTTGTATATATAACCTTGTTTTCCCACCATTTTCCAACAAAACTGAATCCTAAAATCAGGTTACTGTATTGAAGCGGTGAGACAGCTGCAGAGATCACACAGCAGCAGGGAAGTCGAGATTGGCCTCCCTCTACTGTACTGATTTAATCACACAAAAGTCTATTTTATTCAGTTTTTTGTTCAATATATGTTTAATATGACCAGTAAAAACTAAAGAAAAGAATAACAGTACAGCAGCTACCAGCAGACTTTGCATCCTGGGATGAAGGTCCATTCATAGAAGCATCAGTTAGAAACTTTGAATTACACTGATACAAACATGAGTTACACTTTTCCATAAAACACACTCCGGGCGAGGGGCCGTCTGTTAGTCATTTGAAAGTTTTTGAGTCTGTGAAACCTTTGTTGGCTACTTTTTGGGAATCACATTGTTAAATCGGTGTTAGACGAGGAAACTAAATGAGCGTAGTGTTCAGGCAGGCCACACACCAGGCAGATAAGCTGATTACTCAGATCATACCCTTTTAGATCCAGCAAATTTCATAGGTCATCCTATTTAAGCTGCTTCAGCCTGATCATAGTTGCTGCTGCCTCTGTGAGCTGCTTTGCAACCTGTGCCCTCCTTCCATGATGCATCTGATTTCCGCTCCTGCCTGTCGTCCTTGTTGCTGCTCAGGTCTGTGCTTGGGTCTTTTTTTTTTGGCTCCCTCAAGCTTTTCACTGCGCACATTGGCGGGTGGTGAAGTCCCAGGACAGGGCGGCAATTTAAACAGCTGCAGATGGAAATTTCTTTTCACTGTAGCGGCTCAAACTGAAATTCCCTGAAGTGTGAATGAAGTCAGAACAAACACTTTGGAAAATGATGAGAAAACAGTTGTGCTGCTTAAATAGACTTTATTATTATAAAATACCATCTTCAGTGCAGGAGAGCAGGGGCCGGCTGCATGCAGCATCACACGGATGACAAAGGGAGCGATTACCTCGCCGCTGCTGCACGTCTGATGAGGATGATGAAGGGAACAGAGGGTTGATGTGGTGCATGTGAATATGAATGAAATCTGGTGTCCCCCTCGCAGTCTTTGATCAGCTGGTTAGCAGCTGTTAACCCCAGGTTTCATTTAAAGGATCGTTCCAGCACATTTTTCTCCCTCACATCAACAAGCTGATAAACCGCTACACTTGGACACATCAGGGATGAATGTATTACGCAGAGATTGATGGTGAGGAGGAGGATGAAGGCCCAGCTGCAACGCACAGACGGCACTAAAAGAAGAACTTGCGTAGCAGGAGCTTTCTTCAGGTTCTCAGTGAGAGCTTTTTACCCTGTGATGTCTCAGAGGAGCTTTACAGTAAATCCTGCTGAGCTTCACGCAGATTATTTGTATTTGTGCCTCGTTGTGGATTTGATTTTGACACAGCGCTGTTCTGGATTTTTCTCCCTCATGAAACAGCTTGCTGTGTAAAATTCGGGATTTTTTAACAATTTAAATCATCCATCGTTTTACCTGTTTGGAATCAAATGGAATGTGGAATATATTTTTATAATCAAGAGACTTGATGAGCAGAGCTGTATTTAAAGAGATCAATGCTATAATCTGTATATTGTTGTGATCTGTCAATAGATGGGAATCCAAACTAATGTTTGACTGTGGAAAATCATTTTGAACCAAAGCTTTTTTTAAGTGACAGCTCCTCATGTCCAACAGGAGCACTTTGTGTTTACTTTGTGGGCCCACTCACTTCTACGTGTGTGATAAAGGGACGCTAATTAAACGGGTCTCATATGAAATTCGTCTGATTTATCTGTTTGAATACTTCGCATCATCTCATGTGCTTCTGAATAGGAGAAAGGAGATGTTTTTATCTCATCAGTTGTACGACATATTAAACAGCATTAAGAGCTGCCAGTGGGCACAGAAAATAATGGGCTCCTTTCACCAGGATGGATTTGGACTGTGGCTTAGATCAGTAATGCTCAAACTGCCATTTCAAAATATGAAAATATTGTGTCCACCCAGACCGATAACCACAATCAGTTCACTGCACAAGCTGCAGTAATATTTCCTCCTTTGTGTTTTCATTAATTCCTTTTGATTATTTGCTTGTTGGGGCTGAATTCTCCTTCCTGAGAGCCACCGTTCCATTATTGTTCCCTTTTCTTCACTTTGAACAGTTGCTGTGGATTTATTCCATACAACACTGAACACAAGCTGTGATCTTTCTTCTTCATGTCACTACAGAGTTGTGTTTCTTAATCTTTGAGGTGGCTGGAATAATACCAGTTGTCTCCATATTGTTTAATATAAATATAACCTTCTAGGCTCTAATTAGAGTCAGTTTTTCCATCAGATTATCCATACAATACAAACAAAAAAAGCTGCATTTAGTCAGTGATAGTAATACAGACTGACAGAGCTTATTGTGTAACGAATTATTATTCCATCCGTCCATTTTCTTCTGCTTATCCAGGGAAGCCCCCTGAGCAGAGAAGCCCAGACCTCCCTCTCCCCAGCTACCTCCTCCAGCTTATCCAGGGGAACACCGAGGCGTTCCCAGGCCACCCGAGAGAGTTAATCTCTCCAGCAAATTTTGGGTCTGCCCCGGGGTCTCCTCCTGGTGGGACATTCCCAGAACATCTTGCCCAGGAGGGATCCTAATCAGATGCCCGAACCGCCTCAACTGGCTCCTTTCAATGCTCTACTCTGAGCCCCTCCTGGATGGCTGCACTCTTCACCCCGTCTCTAAGGGAGAGGCCGGCCACCCTTCAGAGGAAGCTCAATTCTGCTGCTTGTATCCAAGAATAATTATTGTCATGTTGAAATGTATTCTAGATATAAAAAAAAACATCAGTGACTGATGAGTGGAAAGTTGATTTACATGGATTCCAGCTTCCTGTTAATGAGGCTGTTGTGACTGTTAATCACCATGACATCATAGTTACAGTTTCCAGATAAGCTATGTAAAAGATGGATGGCACTTTGGTCTGAATATAAAGCAACTGTAAAAGTGTCTTAAACCTGCAATATTTCAATTAGCCAGCCAGGGGTGCTTCCTATGGTTACAGAAAGGAGTCCAGTTGTATAAAAGTCAATGGAAAAATGACCCTTCAGCTTCCCTAATCTATGACCTCACTCAACACTTTATTAACGAGTGGATGTTCAGAGTCAGAGCAGATCTACTTTGCAAAAGCTCCCATCTAGATAATTTGAAGTCTTCACAATCAGACTTCACTCCCCAGTGTTTGGTTAGTGGGTGCACAGTGGCTCCAGTGGGATCTATATTCTGCAGCTTATCCGAGGCACAGGACTGCAATCCAAACTGATACTCAGAGCTCGCTCTTCCAGCTCTTCCAGGGGTACACTGAGGCATTCCCAAGCCAGCTGAGAAATGTAAACTGTAAAGTGTGTCCTGGGTCTGCCTCAGGATCAGCTGGCTCCTTTGGACGTGGAGCAGCAGAGACGGTGACCAATTGATAGCTTTGCTCCTCTTTTCACTTGAGTGTCCAAGCCAAACAAGGAACATACAGACATAAGGTGTCCCAGTGCCAAGTACACGTATTTACACTTGTTTGTGTGGACACATTGTGATTAGCACAGGAGTCCATTCATCTTTTATATACAGTCTATAAGAAAAGTAATTTTATTCCAAACACTAAAAGCTACAGTATCCACAGACTCACAAACCAGCAGGTGCAGATGTGTATGTAGGGTGATCGGGTCAGCAAACTGAACACCTGAGGTGGATCATTTCTCTTACCTTTAACTGGAAACTAAACTTAATAGTGTTCGTAAAACCGTTTCGAAAATAGGGGCTAAATAAATGATCAGATATATCTTACTAAGCAAAAATGTTAATGTTAATGTGTAACAACACTAAAATAACATTTAAAACAATTGATTTACACCTCATTTCATGTTTGATTGACTTCTTTTATTGTCTTTTGTCAAACAAACAGCAGCACAGTGAATTGAAATAATGATCTCAGTGTGTAACTGCTCCCAGTGTAAGAAGCTCAGCGGTTAGGAACATCAACCTTCAGCACCTTACAGCACAGATAAGTTAAAAACAGTTTATGTGTTTAAAGGTTCTGTCAGGGGGCGCTGGCGTTCATTTTCTCCTGGCAGCTGTCCCAGAAGTTCTGAAGTCTGTTGTCCTTGTTGGCGCAGAAATCCGTGAAGTCTCTGAGCAGGCGGTCTGCCAGCCGCTCGTCACCCAACACGCCGGTCCTCCAGGCTTTGGTCAGCATGGTGTTGTAGGCCCAGTAGTAGCCCACCCTCTCCTCTCCCCCGAACGGACCCTGGCTGTTGGAGGTGGTGGAGTTTCTGCGGCGGCGCTGCTGCCCGCTCGAATACTTCCTCTTAGTGTACGGCAGCTGCAGGAACACAGTGCCTGAAACAGAACACAGTGAAACTTGGCAACTTCCGGCAAACAGAGGCAGTCTGTTCTTATGCTGCGAGGTGACTAACCGGTTACATGGATGTACTGAGGCTTGTTCTCAGAGGGGAAGTTAAAAGTGGAAGCGGAAAACTTGTCGTGCACAAAGCCAAACCTGGTAGAAAGAGCACAGAGTACACACAAAACTGAGGATTACTATGAAGCATGAAGATCAGGAATTTTACACCTAGAAAATGTTTTCCATGTTCAAAATGTTGTCTGAGGTATAACTGAAGTATATTTATTCAAAGTTTAATTTCAGGAAAGTGGCCATGATTCCACCTACACAAATGCATTATGAATGTAGAAGAAACCCATCAGTGTCGTTCCTTGTAAACATCACTTTCACTGAAAAAATGTCTATTTTTTTGTCCAGTCTCATCTTTTCAAACTATTGCAGCATCTCTCTCTGTATGATCTGTGCATCTCTGAGCTTCTGCACCGATCGCCAGGCACCGGATGGCAGGTATAATGAGGCCCTTGTAACGATCCATCAGTGCAGATGCTCAGGAAACCACAGATCATACAGAGGTGCTGCAACAGTTTGAAAAGATGAGACTGTGGAAAAAACTGTGACAACAAAGCAAAGAAAGAGGAAAAAAAACCCCTGCAATTTCCGTGCTTCCAGCTTTGACGACTTTAACGTGAGCCTGTAGGTAACAGTTTTTCTGAGCTCAGAAGAAAGAGAAATGAGGAAAAGCAAACGACAAACACCTGTAGAGTATGGCTTCCTGGAAGAGTTGCATCCTGTCCCAGTACGTCTCTGGTTCAAAACCTGTTTGACGACATGGAAACGGGTAGATGCTGTCAGTGAGCTACAACATATGGACACACAAAAGAAACAGTCCCCGGGGGGGGGGCTGTACCTTCAAAAAGGTTGTCACTGCCATTCTTCAGCAGACAGTAGATGTTCAGAGGGATGAAGAGCTGGGCTCTCAGCGGGTCTCCGTACAGGCACGACGTCAGAGCAAAAGGAACTTCCAGCACTGGAACCAACAGGAAACCGCAGGAAGCTGCTTTCCTGTGCCATCCCTGAACCTGATGGATAGTAACTGGTTAAAATCTGGTGTGACAGCTGATGTCCTAGTAAAGCTGATACTTCCTCTTACATTTTAAATTTGGCCACAGCAACCAGACAGAAGACTTCCTCTTCAAGATGAGTTTATATAAAGATTACTGAGAACTTTTGAAATTTTCAGCTAATGCATCTAATGCAGTAAATTTCTCTTTCACAATAACAAGCATCCTGATGGATCCTTTATACACAAGTCAGCTTTTTAAAATGGTTTTACCTTTACACACACACACACACACACACACACACACAAATATCAGAGCACAGAAACATGCTAACTAGAAAACTTTATTTACAGTTTTTCATACCAAACATCCATTTCTGGCTTTTACTAATGTCAGCTAGGATGTCCCCAAAGAATATTCTGTTACTAAAATATTATAAATAACATAAATATCAGCAAACCAGCTGTTTGGCCTGATCAATTTGTTCAAATTTTTCCCCACTAAGCGATGCACGTGCCGTGGAAGAAACTTTGTTTTTGGTGAATGTTTTAAGAAATGTGAAGCCAGCGACACCAGCAACCACAGTTCATCAGAGCAGGTGACACAGAAGGAACCCTGAAGCTGTTGGCTCAGGATAAATGCAGATTTTGTAAAATAATTCACATCGCCAGTAATGACAAGCAGTTACGTCAATCGGAGGTCGCTAAAATTAATATTGAATCGGTGTGTAACTTTGCAAAAACAATGTCGGACTCTGTAGTTTTCTCTGGGCCCCTCCCCAATCAGACCAGGAGGGACATGTTTAGCCGCTGGCTGGCTGAGTGGTCTCCAGAAAACGACGTGGGCTTTATAGATAATTGGGAAAGTTTCTGGGGAAAACCTGGTCTTGTTAGAAGAGACGGCATCCATCCTACTTTGGATGGAGCAGCTCTCAGTTCTAGAAATCTGAACAAATTTATTAACCCTCATGAATCCTGACTGCCCAGGGTTGAGACCAGGAAGCAGAGCTGCAGTCTTACACGCCTCTCTGCAGCTTCTCTCCTCCTGCCATCCCCCCGAAAACCCCATCCCCATAGAGACGGTGCCTGCTCCCAGACCACCAAAAAGAATGAACTATAAAAATTCAGAGAAAGAACAATATAACTTCCTCAAAGAGTAAAACAGTTAAATGTGGATTATTAAACATTAGGTCTCTCTCTTCCAAATCCCTGTTAGTAAATGATTTAATGATTGATCAAAATATTTATTTATTTTGACTTACAGAAACCTGTTTACAGCAGGATGAATATGTTAGTTTAACTGAATCAACACCCCCGAGTCAGTCCTTCAGCCAGATGAGCTAAAAATCTACTTTTCAACAAGCTCAAACAACATTAACATGACCTCTCCTTTAACTGACATTAAAACATCTGACCTGCTCTACAGCTCTGGAGCAGGTCACCCACCAATTGGAAGGTTTGGGGTTCAATTCCTGGCTGCTCCGGGCCACATGCCAAAGTATCCTTGGGCAAGACACTGAACCCCAAGTTGCTCTCTGACGCAAGCGTTGGAGTGTGAATGTGTGTGAGCTTAGAGTGCTCATTCAGAGTAGAAAAGCGCTCTGTAAGAACTAGTCCATTTACCATTTTCCAGTTTAAATTAAGATTACACAACATCTTTGCAGTTTTGGTTATGCAGCTTAGGCTACAAGTGAAAATATCTCTTGACCTTCTGCAGTTCATACAGACCAAATCTGAGAGTGGACAATGCAATCACCTACATGCTGCAGAGAGCTGACTCCCATCTAGGTACCAACAGCTGCACGGTGAGGATCACTTTTTCAGTTTCTCAAGTGCATTTAACAGCATGCAGCAGCTGCTGCTACTGAGACAGAAGCTTTATGAAATGTCTGTAAACACATCCATGGATTAGTGACCACAGACGGGCTGCAGTACGGAAGATCTGATGATAGTAAACTGTGTTGTCTCCATTTCTGTTCAGACGTTCATGACAACTCTGTGTCAAAGCACCTACAAAAATACTCTGATTCTGCAGTGAGTGGATGTGTCAAGTTCAAGTTCACTCTATTGAACTTAATATTAAATTGAACATTGTACAACTACATCGGTGTTTACTTTGACAAACCGCTGAAATGGAAGACCAAACACAGAGGCTGTACACAGAAAGGGGATGAACAGACTCCATGTCCTAAGGAAGCTGAGATCCTTCAATATGTGCAGCAGATGGAGTTTTGTATCACTCAGTTGTGGCGAGTGCAGTGTACTTTCCTGCAGTCCGCTAGGAGAGAAACATCTGAGCTGATGACACCCACAGACTAAAACTGATGAGGAAGGCTGGCTCTGTGACTGACTGTGAAGGAGGTCACTGAACAATCTGTTCTCCATCATGACCCTGACCTCCCTCAGTACCAGTTACTGCACAGTGAAGCACCTTCTCCAACAGACGGATTCAACTCCACTGCCAGAAGGATGGATATGGGAAATCTTTCATACCACATGCTTTCTGGCATAAAGGCAGATCATATTATTATTATTATTTCATCATTTCAAATTCAGTAACAGAAGAATTTCTCAAATGTTGGATAAAAATATTTTTCATTTCATGTCAGGGCAGCAAGTAAATACAGAATACAGGTCGAAGATGATTAAAGTACCAGGACCAAACACTGGTGCTTTAGTGGAGCCTTGCGTACGTTAAAGGATAACACCAGCAGCAGTTCAGAACAAAAGTCCTTTCTTTAGGTGCTTTTTATAGTAAAAACCCTAAAACAGAGTGAGAACACCAAAAATCGGAAGATGCCCTATATGCAGCACTTTTTAATTTCCCATTTCATCCTTCCAGGACGCACGTACTGCAATTTCACATAAGGATAAAACATAAATCAAGAGTTACTGAAAGCAAAACAATGACTGATTCTCTTCCAAATATTTACAACCTAGTTTGTTTAAAAGCATGTGTTTGATTTTGGTAATCCCTGTACCGACAGGATTTCTCACAGGATCTCAAGTATTCTGCATGAGGGATAAAACAACATCTTCGCTGTAGAAATGTTAAGTGTAGAAATGAATAACCTGTGCTGGAACTCCACACGATGGGTTTGATTGCAGCGGCAATGTGAATTTGTGCATAAGCTCAGTGACTAATTTTGCTGTTAGCTACTGACAGTTAACTCAATAAAGGTGTGGTGGGGGCAGCAAACACAGTTACCATTTCAAAGAGCACTGCAGCAGTGACAGCCATCCAATGTAGCTTGATCTCAAAGGCAGCGTTGAGGGAGAAGTTGCCGTGGTAATAACAACTGCACCATTCAGTTCGGTCACTGCGGTTATTGACATCCACGTCTAGTGTGACAGTCTTCTGCTCAGGGACGGTAGCAGCTAGAGG
>VUQJ01044506.1:0-25731 GCA_015108635.1 Andinoacara biseriatus | reverse complement strand
TTTTTTACCAATATAACAGGCTGCTGCAGCTCTACAAGAAGACATGCTGGATCAGCGTTTTTAAATCTTTTGTTTTTTAAAAAGGTACTCTACAATATTTTGGACCCTATTTGTTTTTTTTTTGTCTCCCAGTTTAGTTACAGGGTGTGAACACACTTGTATCCTGTCATATTCCACATTTTCTGTATCAATGTGTTGTTTATTTTGTGCGATAAACCATGTTTATAAGACCTACATTCACTTGGCAACTGCTTGCACTGTGTGGTTTAATGCCAAACTTAATTTTGTTTAGGTTCTCTTTGCACAATGACAACGCAGTTTAATCTGATCTGAAAATGCAATCTGTAACAATCAGTTCTGTGGCTGCGCATTCACATCACCAAATCTCTAACCCATGTAAATGCTTTGCATAAATAGTAGTCTTTGTAACTGTGCTGATTTGCTTATTTCACAGAGGTGAAGGTGCTGATGGGAAAAGCCAATGAACAGACTGAAAAGGTGTGTTGACAGTTTCAGCCTCCTGTTTATTCTTTATAAAACAGCAATTCTCAAGTTAAAGCCACCATACGCCTGCAAAAGATGAGTGGATTAGCTGCTACTACAATGTTGCATGCTTTTGCTCGCTTTTAGAACAAGCTGTGTACAAAAAGCACTAAAGAGGAGGGGAAGTGCAATAGTAACTGCTTTTAAAAAAAAACAAAAAAACATTTAAATTCCCTCCTCCTGTGGAAAGACAGAAATGGAAAGTGCAAAATGATGGTCAAAGAAGATGAATCTTCACTCTCTCTATTGGAATTTTTGGCCCTTGAATAGTTAGACTTGTATCAACAGTATTATGGAATGGCTGGGCGAGTAAAGCATCATTATACAGTGTTTTTTATATTCTTTTGAGGCTAGTTGTTAAAGTGCATACTGCTGCATAGTTACAGACTGCAGGAGCCTTCTTCCTGTTATCATATTTAGAGATGTAGGGCATAGCTGCAAATAATCGTCATCCTTTAATCCACTACCTGATGGGCTGGCCGGAGCAGCCCCTGCTGAGCCCCATGAAGACAAACTAAAACCTAATACATCCACTGAGCAGTCCAGCTTTTTATCTCTCAGTACGACTGATTGATGAGTGGAAGATTAAATGAATAAATGGTTGCATGCAAACAAGGATGTAAGAATCAAGTTAGCCCAAACTGATTATTTTGCCTTTGCAGTAGATGACTGTCATTTGAAGCTGCAGTTCCAAGCGGAATTGACATTGCAAATGCAAGTTCTACCTCACACAGCTTAACAAATATCAAACAGGCTTTTTGAAGAACAAGTTACTGTGAAGTAGCTTAAATCGCCAACGTCGACTTTGTATTGGGGGGCAGCTCACAGCATTCTCTCTCCAGTGACAGTATAACCTATGTCAGGTCACTTAAAGCATTGCAAGATAAGCTGAGGTGAAAGCATGACTAACACATGTTACACAATTGTAATCTGTCCAAGTGTTACAGCCCTTTTATAACTGAAACATGTACAAATGCTCCCATTTACATCTTGTTACTTCTGGTTTTTGTTCAATTCAAAATTTGGCTTCTCATTAGTTGTGTGTTACTACCATTTGTAATTTGCTTTAAAGTCATAACTATCCTATTGACACTTTGGACTGTAAAGCAATTTATTTGCCTCATTGGTCAATCAACACATATCAGCATTCAAACAGTGTCTTCCCTTTGGATTTTTTTTTTCTGTGGAATATATGTTCCATCTGGCCTGTTATTTAGTACTCAGATCAACAAGGTGTAACATATTTCCATAAAGGAGTAAACAAATGAATCTCAGCTGAACCCTCATTACATATAGCTCCCATGCTGTGCTGTATAGAAAGTGTATTTATAAATACACAGGCTCCCAGAAATACTAGTTCATATCAAAATATGAAGCAAATCTATAAACAAACTGGAATGTTTTAAGGTCAGTAAGTAAAAAAGGAAGAAAACCCTCACAGAAACCTGAATATATGTATAAGCTTTAAAGCTAGCATTTTAGGTAATTATTTAAAGATACACTGCAGAAGCCCTGTCTCATCAACAAAGATGCATTAAGCTTTAAGTAGAAAATAAAAGTGTTTTTAAGTTTAAGGTAAACATCGACTTGCCTATTAAGACCTCCTGTAAACTTGTAAAATGATGGCAGTGTCAACTTAAGACACACGGTACGGTTTATGTCCCTGCCTTAGAGTGTGACAGAACCTTTAACAGGCAGAATAGTATGCATAATAGAGATGCTGGTGACGTGGCATCATCTCACTACCTCGTGCCAATGTAGTTGAGCTTGGGAGGCATGATAAGGCTTTGGGTGCTGAATGTGTACTTGCTCTGTGCGCCGTTTGCTTTGCATTACGAAGAGAGTACAGAGGTCCTTTAATTGGATTTCTTCTGGTTATGTATGCTCGTCCCTCTTGACTTGTTCAACATAACTGTGGCCTGAAAGCAGAGAAAACAGGGGAGAGAGCTGATGGTAGTGATTGCAAGGTTGACTTCAGTTCTGGTTAAAACTCAGTGAAACCCCAGTGATAGATCGGTCGATCAATTCAAGCAACTTGTAAAAAAAGTTAACTCGAGAATGGATTTCTAGCAGCCTTTGAGGCCTGGTAGAGTCTTTTATTTTCATTTTCAGGCTTGATCCAGCTCATACATTTTTAATTTAGTCTGTTTTTAATGATTACCATCATTCAGCATAAGACACGTCTGTTAAAAGGCATTACAATAATCCATAAAGAACACCATCAATCACTGAAGTTTTTCTGGTATCTAATAGTTTTAGCTTCATGGGTCACACATTTACTGCATGGTCATGGTTCAGTCTCACCTCTCTTATCAGCTCTGTGACAAGAAGTAACTGTTCAGCCACTTTAAGCTAAACAGGCCCTGATAAATCTGCTGTATGTAGGCCATCCAGAACCAAAGAACAGATCAACACAGATTGCAAATAACTGGTGAAAACTGCCACGTGTCAAGCAGTTTGACCACAATGTGATAAAAATTATGCTTCAACTGCTTCAGCAGCTCGAGTGTTTGTGAGATTGTTCAGCAGCTTTAGAACAACGTTACCTAAAAAAACGGTACAATGTTGGACTTTCTGACATTCACATCCACTTCAGTCTGGTGTGGTAAAGCAGGAGCTGAGCATGAACGCTAAGCTGTTAATTTACTGGTCAATCTACATTCCTACCCTCGCCTATGGTCATGAGAGTAGTGACTAAAAAAATAAGATCACAGAGACAATGGCGGAAATGAACTGCCTTAGAGAGAGAGTGAGGAGCTCAGTCAGAGTAGACCGGCTACTCAAGTTGAGGTGGTTCAGTTATCTGACTAGAATGCCTCCTAAGTAAGGTGTTTTGGGCATGTCCAGCTGCGAGGAGACACTGGCAGACCCAGGACAAACTGAAAAGATTACGTCTCTTGGCTGGTTTGGGAACATCTCTGAGTCCCCCTCAGTGAAAATCTGCCAACATGCGGGTGGGGACCCCTTGTCAAAAATAACTTCTACGTTTAAGTGCGTTTCACACTTCAGACTTCAGCTTTCCAACATCTTTCAAGATCAGCGGTTCTACTCCCAGATTTGATCTGGGCTCAAGAAAACTCATTGGGCATAACAGCTTTAGCCAGTTTGTAAACTTTCCCAAGATCCATATCACACTCATATTATCAGTGAAGCATTCAAGTTAAACACAAGACAAACCTATGTGCTCACAGACACTGTACTTAATCTCTGAATTTGCACTAAAGTGGAAATTCACCCTATTCAACTGTGTTGTGTAAACAGTTTTTTTTTTAATCCTGTGATTGGAGGTTTTGTTGTTCTGCCCAACACCAAGTGCTCCCTCTAGTGGCTTCAACAGGTGCATTACATGAAAAACAAAATCCAGAAAAAAGCATTGAGAGATACAAACCCCTCTATCCCATTTATTCTCACCTGCTCCAGGACGACACCTGCAGCCTGGTCGATGGCTCCTCCCACGTTTCGGTACCGACCCGAGAAGCGGATGAAGGCCCACGTCAGCATGGCCACCATGACAGCACCCAGAGTACAGTCACAAAACATGGCAAAGGTGGACAGGCCGATAAAGAGAAGCACACCAGAGAGCACGTAGAGGAGGCACACGAGGACAAAGAGCACAGCAGGGGTCCGGAAGGCGCTGAAGAGGTTTTTGGACTTTTAAAAACAAAGAGAAACAATGGGTGATCTGGAGCACCTGAAATTAAATAATCTGTGTCCGTGTTTTACCCTCACTACTTCATTCTTTTCCTTAGATAGTGAAAGAGGGTAAAACAAACCACTCCTACCTCGTTGTGTTTCAGGTACGACTCCCACATTTCCTCCAGCTCCTTTTTAAGCTTTGCTTGGTAACGGTCACAAAATTCTGGTCCTCCCATCTTCTTGGTGGACGCAAAAGTGTGAAGAGCCTCTCGGAAGAAAAAGTGATGTTTCTCTTCCAGAGACTCAGGAGAAACATAAGGCAGGTCTCCTCCACAAACCTTAGGAAAAGCACAGAGTTTCGTTTTGAGGCGACAAACATTTTAAAGTACTAACTCTTTTGATGAAATCAGGGACCACCACAGAGATGAACATGAACTCACCTTCTCCATGTTCCTGTAATACTGATCTTTGGCTGTTGCCACAGCTGCCAGGTTATTGGCCTCTGCTGTGGCCTGGTGGGACACACACACACACACACACACACACACACACACACACGGTAAAGATGTTAAAGAGTAAAAACCAAAAAACAAAAGGACCACAACCCTACACGAGAGCAAAACTTAGTGGCTTTGTCCAACTTCATTGTGTACATACCATGAGCATAGTCTTTGGTTGTGGTAGGTCTTCCCCCTGATAAATCTTGATGTAAGCCTGGTGACATAAAATAGATATTATCAGATATGATGAAGGGACATTAAGGCCATGAGCCACTCCAAGACAGCAGCTGTCTTGCCCAAAAAGCTGATCATCTGCTTTATAACAGCAGAACCCGGAAACATATAATCCACTGTGTGTTGCACACATGCCAGCAAGATGCAGGTACATTTATGAATTGTTTTTCTTGGTAGAATATATCCACAACCTGAATTAGCAGAGAACTTGTTTAGGTGCTTGTGAGATGAGCCAGAAATGCTGACTGCGTGGGCACCCTGAATTGAGCCACAAAATAAAACTGTAATTATTATTTCCATTAACTTGGCAAAGGTAGCAGCCAAATAATAGCATATTAAAATGTAATGTAGTGCCTGGTGTAAGAACAACATGCAGAGAAAAAGCTTTTTAAACCTTTGTTTTTAATATCCAGGTGGCCCTTGAAATCAAAGTTATGGCTTTCTCCCCACAGCTGGAACAGGCTCCAGTGAGCCCCTGAGCAGGGTTCAGGGTTGGATGGAGTTTTCTCCATTCAGTTAGAAAGATACTTCATCTTGCTAGCCTGACATGTCTGCCCAGAGGTGTTGGTGAGATTCCTGCTAACTGGCAAGACAAGTTTCTACTTCTGCAACCACAAAGTTTGAATACTGGAATTTCTAGAGTTAGACAAGTTGTTTGAACCATAACATCATTGAATATTTAGTTACAAAAACGTGATGGTTTTTGGGCTTTTGCACTGTGATCTGTAAACAGTAATATACACAGGACAACAGTAGACTCAATGAATATACAGTGAAATCAAAAAATAAATCTTGGCTCTGGCTCAGCAAATGAGCGTCTTTACACTCAAAGAAAGGGAGAACTTTGGAGCAATGTTTAAGAACGGGTAAAGCAAGATGTGTAGCGCACAAAGTTGCCTATATGTGACACATGAACTACTGACATGGACAAAATTGTTGGTACCCTTCCATTAAAGAAAGAAAAACCCAAAATGATCAATGGAATTACTTGAAACTGACAGAAATAATAAAAAATAAACATTTACTGAAAATTATCGAATAAAAATTAGACATTGTTTGGGGTGGACAAAAATGATGGTACTTAATATTTGGTTGTACCTTTTGAGGCAATCGCTGCAATTTCTGTAACTCTCAATGAGACTTCTGTACCTATCAACAGGTATTTTGTCCCACCTTTCGTGAGCAAACTGTCTCAGGTTTGACGGGTGTCTTCTCCAGACTGCATGCTTCATCTCCTTCCACAGATGTTCACTAGGATTTAGATCAGAGCTCATAGAAGACCACTTCAGAATAGTTTTGTTCTTAGCCATTCCTGGGTGTTTTGGGACATTACCCTGTTGGAGGACCAGTGACTGAGACAAGCTTTCTGAGAACATAACCGAGCATCCTCCACATTTCCCAGTAGGTACAGTGATCTTTTCTTTGTATGCTTCATTTTTACATGCTGTCTGTGAACAAAGCTTTGTGGCTTGTCAATACTGCATTTTGACAAATTCCAGTCTCACTTTTATATGCTATAATTTCAACAGTGGGTACCAACAATTTAGTCCCTGTTTAAAATGAACTTTGTTAATTTTTTATTTTGATGTTACCTTGAAGATCTCGAGCAGGCCGCTGCATGTGACTTTGTTTCCATTTATTTCTTTCTCGACCAGACGGTCTGGCTGCAGCAGTTTAGGAATCAGAGTCTTCAGCTCCTCTTTGAACTCCTGAGCCACATCTGACCAAAAAAAAACAAAAAACTCACGAGTGTGCTTTGTTCAAGTCCTTCCAACTAAAAGATCACAGAAGCCTGAGAACCTTACCACAGAGCTGTCCCTTAAAGGCAGGGCTTGTGGCAACTTTTAAACCAGGGTGAGGTAAGAGGAAACAGGATATTTTGGTGAAGCATGAATGAATGTGCTCCCTGACTGTTTGCAGCTCCTCATGTTGAGCCTCCTTAACCTAAAAAACAATGGTGAAACTCAGCATTTCAGATTAGCCACATACAAACTCACAGCTGAGGTGCATTTATGATATTCTGCCAAATGATCAACATGTGGCTGGTACCTGTAACCGTCTATCCAAGAACTGATTCCCGCCTTTGAACCCGTAGGTGTATTCATAGGGAAAGCTCCAGTCCCTGATCAGAAACATTAAAGACTGCAGGAGGAGAGAGAGCGTTAGCAAGAACAAAAAAAACACAGGTCGTCAAGCCTTGTGGGATCTCATACCTGAAAGGGCTTCTGATAGATCTCATCCATGGCGAGGCGACCATACTCAGTGAACAGCTGTGAGGAGGAGGAGGTGCCATTATGCGAAATTAATGGTGCGATTCCAAAATGTGGCGTATGACTAGTTTTAAGCACTTAAGTTACTGAAAGAAGCTTCTATCAGAGGCAGAAAAGCTTAAACTATGAAAGAAAACATATAAGGGAAAAAAAAAAACTTTTAAATTTTGATTCTTTAAAGTAGCTACTGTTTGTACACTAATGGCAATATCTGAGCCAGCTCCATGAGGAAAGTCTTAGTATTGTGTGAGATTTAAAAGTTTAAACATTAACTAGGCTGGATCATAAGGAGCTAAAAAAATCACCAGCACTCTTTGGTGGGATTTTCAAAACATGCATCAGTGAAAACAGCAGATCCAAACTGACCTGCAGCTGCTGCAGATCGTCCTCCTGGATGTTCTGTGAGAGATTGTAGATCTAAACAAGCCAAAAAACATATCAGCACATTTTACAACAATATCGAGGAAATATTGAATCAGTGATGCTCAGAGGAGATCGGTCACCTGTATGGAGCTGGTCATGGTGCTTAGGGCAAAGATGGTGGCACAGTCCTTCACGGTGGACTGGTCGTCAAAAGCTCCCTGAGTGTCCATCAACACCACGGCCACCTACAGCAGCAGAGAGACAGGATTAATGTGCTTCAACATGTGCTTAGATTTCAGATTTTATTTGTGATGGGATAGCACAGTGGTGAGGTTGCAGGGAGGATTTCTTTTAATTTGTGACACTACATTCAGCTGCCTCTTCAATAAGTCTCTTTCCACGGAGGGACCTTAGCCCCACTGTATTGGACTACTGTCGGCGATGGCTTTGTTCTGTAGCTCTGCTCTGAAACCTTGTCGAGCTGTTCTCCACCAGCTGCTGGTTCAACCTGCAGCAGTTCCAAGAGCAGAACTACCATTACCAGCTGCAGTCCAGGATGGTGGAGTTAGAGGCTGTCTGACTGCAAGATGAGAGGCTCTGAATGATATCAAGCACCTGGGCAGTGAGCCAGCCAGTATGGAAATACTGAATGAAAAGGGTTGGGTGAGCTGGTTAGCAGTGATAACACTTTACACATAACAGTGAGGAGATTCTCCACAAGTAAATTGACCACATATGGTGTCTTCCTCCAGGGCGAATGAGAAATTAGGCATAAAAACATTTCTGAAACAGGTTTGCCAAACATACTTTAGTGTCCCTACGTGTACCTAGGTCTTGTCTGCAGAATCGCAGACAAACTGTAATTTGACTGAAACTCTCAGACACAACAGGATTACAGAGCTCAGAGGCAAAAATGAACAGAATGAATAAAACAACCCCACGAGATTTAAGATTTAAGTATTATTATTCTTTTTCTGACCTGTTTTTCATCCTGAACCCAATTTCACATTAATGAAGTAAAAGAATTGGGATGCTGTGCAAAAAGTAAATAAAATGACAATACAATAGTTTGCAAATCTCATAAACCCAAATGTCACTTTACTATTTCATGAAAAATATTAGCTCAGTTTGAATTTAATGACAGCAACACATCACTACATGGGCTCAGGAACACTTTCAGAATTCACTGTCTGTCAATAAAGTTCATTGTGCCATCCACAAATGCAGGTTAAGACAAGACAATGCTAAACTGCACACCGCATTGATCACAAGAATGGTTTTGCAGTGGAAGAGTCTCAGTGCAGAACCGGCCTACTTGCAGTCCTGATCTTACACCGATTGAAAACACTGGAGCATAATGAAAAGAAAACTACGACAGCTACAATAGTACTATTACTACTATACGATAAATACTACAGCCCTGTCGCAGCTTTTTTGAAATATGTTGCTGTCATCAAATTCAAAATGAGATAATATATTTTCCTGAAATGATAAATTTTCTCAGTTTAAACATTTAATATTGTTTCTATGTTCTATTGGGGATAAAATTTGGGTTTATGAGATTTGCAAATCGTTACATTCTGTTTTTATTTACATTTATGCAAGATCCCAATTTTTTGGGAACTGGGGTTGTAAAACGTATATGCCACTGTATTGGGTGGCAGAAATAAAGTCATTAATGGAGAATCAACCCCAACAAGCAAACCAGAAGTGAATCTATAAAGAAAATACTTCACCTACAGCTCATGTTGATGAGCTCACAAAGATGAGGTAAATTTGGTGTGTGTTCCTGTGTATGTATGCGTGTGCATGTCTGCGCATGTCTGTTTAAGAGTGGTAGTGAATGAGTCAGCATGTGTAAACCTTAAAAGGAGCGTGAAAAAAGCGAGCATATCAACATTCTTAGAACCAAAGTTTGCCCTGTGCTTGAATGCAACGTTTTCTGCTGCAGAAACCAGACCATGTTAATAATTAATACTAATTCAGTGTCCTACCCAACAGCCCCAGGTCAGAGGCTCAGTGTTTTACATAGTTTACTTTTCTTCACATTGGAGCTTGTTGATTAGGTTTGATGAAGGACTGTCTCCAGCTTTTTCCCAGTAAAGGTTTTAGTGGCGATTACAGGAACAAGTGCTGCTGTTTGAACACTAGAAAAACGATTTATTTCACTCCACCTGAGCTCACCATCTTGGTAACGGCTCTGCCTTTTTGCTTTTCACTGTGTGTGTGTGTGTGTGTGTGTGTGTGTACAGTAGATAAGACTCCACATTAAACTGTGACTGCATCATCTTCCCTGCTGCTGTTGTGTTATCAGTCCTTTTGTTGAAAAACTGGGGCCTACATGGGCTTAAATGTGGTAATACCTTTTATTCACACACATGCTCCTAAATATGTATGTTTCTATTGCAGGTCTGTTTGGAGTCGCAAATGTGGGGGAAATGCTCGCGCTTACCCCTGAGCAGTACGGATTCGCGGATTAATCAAAGCAAAATAATTCACATTGCGGATTTTTTATAATTGAGTTATTCAAGTTACTCAATGAATCATTGCAGCCATAATTCCTTCATTACTCATTTTTTTCAAACATAGATTAATAATATAAAATATGCTTTAATATAACTAGTAGTACATAAAGTAATTAAGCTGGCCCAGCAAGGGAAAAAATTCTGCTGAACACTAATTAAAGGTTAAAGGAATAAAGGGCTGCAGGGAAAAGCTGAGACCAGAGATCACCGTGGCACCAAAAGCTAACGATTAATTTCTAAATTAACAATAAACATCAACTGAATATCTCAATATGAATATCACTATTAAACCTTTGTGTTCATATGTTTACTCTGTCAAAACAAATAATCACACATAAAACTTTGAGTACCTCTTCACCATCACTCCTTTGGACAAGGAAAACTTCACTCCACAGCTGGATGCCTGAGGTCTCTGGTTCTGAACCCCCTCTCCAAGAAAATCCGGTCAGAGGCTCATCATCCCGACCCAGCCAGTTCTCGTCATCCTACAGAAATGAAAACTTCACTTTCAGCACCTGTCAAAGCAAAGCTGAAGCCTTCAGGTAAAGCTTTACTGCCATTCCTTCAGCCAGTTTACCCTGAGCTATGAATTGAAACCTCCACTGCTTTGTATAATTTACATAACAAATAAGTAGCAAGTGGAGTGTAAAGCTTACAGTGACTGACAGATCATAGTAGTTATTGTGTAAGGTCTTATGGTGGTGCTTTGGGAAAGATGATGATGATTTATCTGTAGACACAGGTAATGTTCATTCCAGCCCTGAGTTTAAGCGAGGGTGTTCAAAGACTCCACTCCTTAACAGTGGTCATGACTAAATTCTCAATTACTACTCTTTAGTAAACTCGTTAGTTCACATGTTACAGCAGGGAGAGGCGTATGTGTCCTCATACCATCCACAAAACTTACTGGGTTCTACAGGTTATCACACCTTTAAGAAGAGAAACCAGTCTGCTTCCTAACTGGCTGCTTTGAAAGCTTTACTTAACAGGATGATAGTCAAGCATCTGATCCTGTAAGGCTGCTTCAGCTGATTTTATACAAATATGATGACGCTAAGGGATCAGGCTGCAGCACAACTTACCCGCCTGTACATGTACCGAAGCATAAAGTCAAGCAGGAAGCTCTTCCCCTTCCTGAAGGCTCCAGCCACTGATACCACCACCACGCGTTTGTCTCGGATTTTTGGACTCAAAAGAATCCGAGCCAAAGCCTTTGTCTCCAAGGTGAAGGAGTGATCTCCCTTAGACACATTGACAATCTGAACTGGGCCTGGTTCACTTCCCATTATTCTTGATGTTCTGGTCCCTGTGGAAGATCACAAACACATACCCCAATGATATTAGCATTTGAGTAATTTTATAGGTGGGGCTCTTAAACAGTTATTATAATTGAATATTTATAATTTTTCTTTTAAAAAAAACTAACAATTAACACTGGCATGCATTCATTCATTCACTCATTCACTGACATAAAAAAAATTGCCAAACATTTGCTGCTTATCATTTCACTATTGTGAGTTACTATAAAAATAGAGATGCACCAGTTATGAAATTCTTTGCTTTTGTTGAAGTTCTGCATATCAGTTTAGCCAATATTTTTGTCTTTTCCCCTATTTAGTTTTTGTTATTTATTCTCCCCATTATCATCACTGTTTACAAATATATCTGAATTGCTTTTAAGTATTTATCACACCATATCTGAACAGCAAGCGAGCACAAAATTTGTGAAACAACAGATAAAAATCACCAATGGGCACTGCCAAATTCCACTTTCTTTGGTGATAAACCAGCATGTGTCAAGTAACCCCAATATAATCCAGTATATTGGGCAATAGGTTGGTGCATTTTAGTTATTATACAGCAACAATAATTCCACTTTCAAATTATCTTATCTGATTATCTGGAATATTTCATAAACTGCTGATCTGCAGGGATTTTCATAGACAACCATTTCCAAGGTTTACTGGGAAATGTTTACAGGGAAAACGAGAGTAAATCTAAATTCACAACCACTTTATTAGGTACACCTGTTCAACTGCTTATTAACTCAATGCAGTCATGTAGACATGGTTAGGACAGCCTGCTGAAGTTCAACTGAGCATCAGAATGGGGAAGAAAGGTGATTTAAGTGAACATGGCATGGTTGTTGGTGCAAGATGGGCTGGTCTGGAGTATTTCAGAAATTTCTGTTCTGTTGGGATTTTTACACACAATCATCTCCAGGGTTTACAGAGAACGGTCTGAAAAAGAGTGGCAATGAGTGTCAGTTATCTGGGTGTAAATGTCTTGTTGATGCCAGAGTTCAGATGAGAATAATGAGCTGACAGGAGGGCAACAGAAACTCAAATAACCACATAAAGGAGAGCACCTCTGAATGAACAACACATCCAAACTTGAAACAGACGGGCTACGGCAGCAGAAGACCACACCAGGTGGCACTCCTGTCAGCTAAGAACAGGAAACTGAAGATACAATTCACACTGGCTCAAAATGTCTGATCTGATAAATCTCAATTTCTGCTGCAACATTTGGATGGTCGGGTCAGACTCTGCTGTAAACAACATGATAGCATGGATCCATCCTCCCTTGTATCAGACTGCTGCTGGTGGTGTAATGGTGTGGAGAATATTTTCACACTACAGCCTCTCTGAATATTGTTACTGACCATGTGCATGCCTTGCTTCCAGCAGGATAAAGTGTCATGTCAAAGAGCTCAAATCATCTCGAACTGGTTTCTTAAACATGGCAGTGACCGGTCAATGACTGCACTCAAATGGCCTCCACAGTCACCACATCTCAATCTAATAGAGCACCTTTGGGATGTGGTGAAACGGGAGATACACATCATGTGCAATTGACAAATTCACAGCAACTGTGTGATGCTATTATGGCAACGTGGACCAAAATCTCTGACGAATGTTTCCAGCACCTTGTTGCATGTTTATGCCATGAAGAATTAAGGCAGCTCTGAGTGCAAAAAAGGGGGTCCATCTCAATAATGAAGTGGCTGGTCAGGATAGAAATACTGTCTGTGAAATCTTGGGACCCCCCCTATTTTTTTGTTATTGTCCCTCTTGTGCCATTAGCTTTCTCAAATCCTCAAGTCTTTCAGCTCTTTATTGCACTCTTTTTGCCAGCAAAAGATTGATGCGACAAACTCAGCCAGTTACAATATCATTCAACACATCTAAAAACCTAGATGTGAACTAACAAACTACAGAAACTAATGCGACCATATTCTCCACGTCTGCCTTTCAACGAAAAAATAAATAATTTAATTATTTCAACTTGGTCACAAGAAAACTATTAGGAAAGCTTTATTCATCATTAGTTTAAACTCTCCAGCGTCACCAAGATAAAACATTTTGAGTTTACTTAGACTACCCGTGCCTGCTGAAAAAAATCAGACACGCACTGGATCCTCGACCTTAAACAATATCAGCCTCTGTGTGAAAGTGACTGAGGGCTCCTCTTATGGCTGTCACGCTGCTTCGCCTGCAGCAGACTTCCCAGATACTCCGATCGTGTCAATACAATCCACTGTCGCTGATTTTCCGAGGTGGATGTCCTCTCATGCGGTGACTAAGACGGGAATGCGTCTGTATGAGATTATACCACCCAGAAAGCTGGCTGTTTGCTTTCACTACAGCTCACCACCCCAAAGGTGTGGCGGACGGTGAGGATCAGCATTTTTCTGTAGTTGAGACAAAATTTGCTCGCACTTTGTAATCTCCAGGTACTGCATGAGATTAATTTAAGTGTACAAGACTTACTGATTAAACGGATTGCTATCGGCATTGAAGTGCTGTTTCACAGCACTGCAAAGAGCACAGCTAAACTGAACTGTAAATATGTAAACGTCTTTGAGAAGATAAATAAACTACAGCTCACAACCACCGGACTAACTTACAAGTTACCGGCTGCAGCTAAAATCTTGCGCGGCTACAAGCATTCACAAACATAAACAAAGTGCTGACATTTAGCCGTTGTTAGCTCAAAAAGTGTTTTTAAAAAAATCTAAATATAGCCTATAAAAACAGCTTCTGTGTGTTTTAGCTCCCGTTTCATGGTTTAATATTACCTTCGGTGTCTCCAAACGGCTTCAACACAATCTCATGAGAGTCGACAAACCAGAGAAACGTAACTTTTTACACTGGCATGAAAACGAGCATTAAAACTTTTTTTTTCATCGACAAACTTCCACACACTTCCTGCCTCCAGCCAGCGAAACGGCACATGGGAAATGTAGTTTTAAAACCGTTCCTCCGCTCGGGCCATGATGTTTCTACAAACTACACGTCCCACTGAACCAAATGTGCCACAGCTCTGGGAAATGTAGTTTTTAACGTACAGTTACGAATACGGAACTACCAGACAGGTAATATAAAACAGGCCCGGGTGTTTTGCGTTTATGCAAATGATATCCTAAGGATCTCCGCAGATAAAACTGGACATAGTAGCGTAGCTCGCTATGCTTGCTTTTCTTTTGCAGTCATATATGTCTGACTGTGGTTGTTGCGCCCTCTCATGGTGTAACTCATAAAAATTCATTCCACAGAAACGCCCAAACATCACTGAAACCGATTGGTTGTTGGATTCAACTTTAAAGCTAAACGAGATTATTATTGTTGTTAAACAAACAAGCAAACAAACTAGGTGGAAAAACATTAACTGGCCACAAGGTCATATATAGGGAAACGTTTCTACCTCATACATGTATTTATTTTGTTAAGATTTTTCACCTATTGCATTATAATTAGATTTTTATCCACTAGCTTCGTTTTTTATTCCACTTTTTTGTATCTGTGTATTTTTTTCTAACCTTATCAACCTTTTTGTTTTATTTAGGGCCCATCCTATAGTGGAAGAACAATTTGGGCTTCAAAATTGTAAAACCCGGACCCTTCGTGTTATAATTTTGTGCTCAAGAAAAACAAATAAATCATCAAAAATGCTTAGATTTTTCCAGCTCAGAGATCAGAGGTATACTTTTTTTTTAATGAGATATTTTAGTTCCTGTGTGTTGTTCTTGGTACATCTCACCAACACTCCAGAACCTGGAAAAAGTAGAAAAAAAATTGTTTACAAGACTTTCAACCATTAAGTTTTGGATAGTCATCCTCAAACTGAATATCCATTCAATTTTAGACGTTTTGTTTTTTTGCTTTTTTTTAGTATTTTCAATATTTATTTTCAAATCTTTGCTCAAATATACTACTCATATAATAATACAAACTATTACAGAGGCAAACATGTATGATTATTTTATTAAAAATCTATGTGGTAATAGGGTTAAAATTAGAGAGGATATATTACTTTTAAATGCAGATTATGACATAAATGTGGCAAATAAATACTCAGGACCACGTAAATGTTGCGTAATAATATTTTATATATTTTTAACATATGGTTGTAATGTTTTTTTTAATATTTATTTTAACAGGGTTGCAAATCAGTGCTCATATTGCACGGAAAAAGATGTCAGTTGTGGAATGTAATGGACTGTAAAAGTCAAGGATAAATCTTGTTATAGAAATAAAGGAAGGACACTTTGAAATTAATTTGTCTTCTTTTGGTAATTTGGGTAACAGAGTTACATTGGTTGGAGTGACACATTTAATCTAATCAGAAAAGACTAGAAAGAAGACTACCCATGGTGATCATGTCACTTCCTCTTTGTCATGTCACTCACTCTCTTGTCATTTCCTTTTCTAGGCTAAATAGGTTTGGGTGACAGGGTGGTACAGATCATAATGAAATTGGCTAAAGAATATTTTGGAATCACTTTTTCAGCAACTACGTTTACATTTTCTCTCAGCACAACTGGAATTTACACAAAAATTTTATGCTTTACTAATTTGTGCATGGATTAATGTCAGATTCATGGGTGGGACAGAAAATGTTATGCAGTTGTAGAATAGCTCTTAAACTATTTTGGTACAAGTGTTTAATTCCAGTTAAATGTTTTGGCTGCTGTGACAATAACCTCCAGTTTTTGGGATACATAAAGCATAATTTATCTTTAAAATAAAAATAATAATCTTAATAAATATAAAGAGAAAAGTGTGGGAAAGTGTTATCCTTTCCCTGATAAGGTTGCCAGGGTCCCACACTGGAGCTAGGACCAGGGGGCATGCACCTGATGGCCAGACCTTAGCCCATGGAGCCTGGCAGAGATGGGCTCCATGGGCCTACCACCCACAGGAGGGTTTTCATGGGTCCGGTGCAGTATAGAGTCACTGTTGCACATACAGTATTGAAACCTTGAGTCTGCTGCCTGCACAAAGTGTTTTATTTGTACTGTACAAATCTATTCTGAACTTAAATCATAGCCTTGATATTATAATTCGAGAATGTGCTTCAACCGGTAGCTCTGATCTTTCCTCAAACTTTATTTTTGTTGTATTGTTATCAACTCTTTTGTCAAGTACTGATATTAAATAAAATAATACAATGAAGTTTGTCTTCTTCTAATTAAACAAAACAAAGACTAAAGGCTTAATTTTAAACAATAAAAACTAAACCAAACCAAACTCGCCCTTTAAGCCAATTGAAGTGGAAAACAAACATTAAAAACAAGATAAAAACTAAGGAAAAATATAACAACTGATCCACAACTCACACGAACAGCATCAAAGACTTTATTTATTAGATTAAAAAACACATTGCTGTTGGAAATACAATTTACAAACAGAAATTCAGTGTAACCCGACATGTAAAGTCATTAAAATGGCAGTGATTAAATCGAGCTATTCCTGATTGAAGACATCATGCAAATAAAATCAACTCAAGCAAACATAATCTGGAAAGTAATGTCCATTAAAAACCATAAAAAATTGAGACTGAGAAGTGCTTCCCCATACTTTGTAAGTACTATTTAAAATCACAGCTACATTTTTAAATGCTTTCCTCAACTATGTTTAAGCAAATCTTACAGCAACTGTGTTGCTGAAAACGACAAAGATATTCAACTACAGTTTGTTTTGCATGTTTGAATGTCCTACAGAAACTTTCTTAGAAAGAAAAGACACTCAACACTTAGAACATCTGAGGGTTGGTAACACATCTTCGTTTCTTACTGGTAACAATGTGGAAGTGAGTCAGTGTGCTGTTCAATGTACATTTCATATCCAGATTTCAACAGCACTATTAGTCATGCCTGAACTTGGGAAACATTTCCGTCAAGAAATAGCACTCCTACGTGAGCTGGAAACAGGCCTTCCACCCCTGAGAATGACGTTAACATGTTAGAAAAGCACAGTGAAAACCCTAAAAACTAATATTTAGTACTTTAAATTTTACAATCTCAGAGTGTATACTGGTCCTTATTTTTCACTTTAATGCTACACCTTCAAGTTTCTGTTCAGGTTGCTTATGCGTGAGATGATGTGGTATACTCAGCTTCTGCATTGGAAGCCTGAATATTCAATTAATTTGATCTATATTGTAATATCACTACAGAGCACTACAGAAGCTTTAAGGCAGTGTCATCATCTCAGGAGTAGGGATGGGAATCATTAGTCTGCTTGCTTGCTTAACAATTCCGCTTATCGATTCCACTGACGTGAGGACGCATTTGCGATTAAGTCACACGCGCCTTATTTAGTTCGGAATACACCCAACAGCGTTGAGACACAAGCGTCAAGATTAAAAGTATTACAAAATTCTGTTCACAGTGTTTCTACAGCAGCAGCAGCTGTTTTATGTGCACTCTGTGCACTCTGCAAGCGCTTTTTCCTGTAACCACCGTTAAAACCTTTACTTTGAAAGAGCTTGAGGTCCTTCATCAACCACCTGATCAGTAAGTGAAGAAAAGAGAACTTTGTAGCTGCTCCATCCACCGCTGTTTGTTTCACACAGCAAAAAAAAAACAAAACTGCTGTATGGAAGTTAAAATATGCAGATGAATTTTTAATTCAAAACAGTATTTCTAATCAGATTACTCAGTTAATCAATGGAATAATTAATAGTTGCAACCCTATTTTGCTGTATGCTTGCACTATACTGTATGAATAATCTCCATCTCCTGTAACATTTAGTTGATGAGGACTGCCAGAGTCTGGCTGGCTCAGAGGCTGCTGCTCACACGGCTTGCAGTTGTATTTTTTATTAAAATGTTAAAATATTCATAGAGTTAATTTTGAAAGAGAAATCCTTTTTTATATACCAGTTTAAATTTTGTTCCCATTTGTGGTATATTTTATTCACTAACCCAATGAGAATAGATAAGAGAATTGATAAGGAATCGATAAGCGATATCGATAATGGAATCAGAATCGCTAAATTCTTAACGATTCCCATCCCTACTCAGGTTTCTTTAAGGATTTGAACTAATATCCACCGCCTGCGAGGTCCAGCAGCGACCCAGCAGCCTCCTGGGCCTCGGCGTCAAGCTGCAGGATCTCCACAGTCTCCAGGTCCAGCTCGGTGTCGCCCGGCAGCACCAGGTACTGGTACTGCTGAGACTCATAATAGTGCAGCTCGATGTAACCGCTGTCCGACAGGGGGTCCTTCTCCATGTCTTCGCACACCTCCTCCTGCTGGTATTCCACAGACTCCATGGTGACCAGCTCCTCATGATCCGGGGTCAAAAGGCACAGCGGGTTTTCGTCTAAAGTCGGGTTATCGGCAGTGGGCAGGAACAGGGTGTGAGAAAGAGGATCTGCATGAGAAAGAAAATATCTTAATAAAACATCTTCCCGCAGCTTGGTTGAACAACCCCTTGTGGAATTCTGTAGCAAGGATGTGGGCCTGTATTTACCATACAGAGGCTCAGAAATAAAATAGAGGGGGACTCATAAAAGGCCAGGCTATTGCCAGGTTGCCAAGGCAATGGAAGGCAGTTGCCATGACAACAGAATACAAACACAGGAACAATGATGCATGCTGGGAAAGCTGCAGAGCTAGAGAAAAGCTGCAGGTAATAAAAGTGTCATGAAGGGCTGTTACTCCACTGACCAAACGGCTGAAACAATTTCATACAGGGTCCGGTATGTTGGTCCTGACCTGAGATTTCCATCGAATCACACACAGCTGGCACCTCGTAGCTGTCTCCCTCCAACCTGCACACAACACACATCACAGTAAGAGAGACATTAACATGTAAAATTATTTAACACTTCAACCACTAGAGGCACATTTGATTTTACTAATATGGTGGGTAAGCAGAGAAATATACAGTGTTAAAATAATATGTAGGATGACAACTAATAATGTTTTTTTCCCCTTCTTTTGCAGTTCATCAGTAAATCAGTTGGGCGATCTAAAAAAAAGGTATAAGATAGTTAAAGAATCCTCAAATATTCAGTTTAACAAAGTCAGCTCAAATCAGAGACTCCAGTGCACTGATTTATGGGTGTTAATGTGCAAACAGATAAAAGGGGCCTTCACACAGGAAGCGATCAACAGTGACGTGGAGACCAGAGAGAAAAATTTAACCTGGGACCATCGTCATTCAAAGTCTCTAAATATCACTGACTTCTCTGAAAGCCACATTGCCGCAAGTCATTTCCTGTGCTTGTTAAAAACACACTAAAAGGTGGCAAATCCTGTAAATGTTTAGATAATTTCTTTTTAAACGTGATTTTCTATTATACATCAACTAATCCTATCATGTCTGTTTGTACATTAGATGGATACCGTACTGTGGAAAGATTTTGAGCCACCCTTCCTATTTTGCTTCTAAGGAACCTGAATTTCTTGTAATTTTTAAAGTGGTTTTGAGCAATAGTTCTCTGGGCTTTCTGAAGGTCTTTCTAACTTTTTCTTTGGACATTGGTGGCTTTTTCACTCATTTTGAGTCCAGTCTTTGTATCTGACCATTTTCAGAGGACATTTTGTTGGTTTGTTAGGCCAAATTAACACTGATATGAATCATTCAAGCATAAAAAGGCATCTAACTCAAGGAAGGAACCAGTGTTTTGGCTACACAACAGACAATTTTACTAAGAACCTATTTTAAATTATATCTTTCGGCACTTTGTTACTGGCAGCCTGTGCCAAAAACATACAATCTGCTCTCATTTCTTTAGCTGAATCTATGAAAAATGCCAAAGATAACACAGTTTGACAGGCATAAAATAGTATTTTTACACCATCAAGGTAATTCCCAAAGAGCTATTAGCCAGAAACTTGGCACATCTCAGCACGGTGTGCAGAATTTGAGGAAACTGGTGTTGAGGCTCTGTTGAAGAATGAAGGTGGTCATACTTTTAAGCTCTTTGGAATTGTACAAACTCTATTTTGCCTCATATAATGTATTTCCATGTATATTTTGCACAGATTTTAATAAATCGCTGTATCGATTTCTCATTTTCATAGCAAAATATAAAGAAATCAGGCGTGACTCAAGAGTTTTGCACAGCACTGTGCTTCTGTGTCTCAACACAAGTAGTTTCTTATGCACATCTTCTCTAGGGATAACTTTAGTACAGATGGGCTTTCAATCCACAGACCTCTTACTACTTTGCCGTAGAAACTTTGCACTGATGTCGTCACATCAACCTTCTCGACCAATCCAAAATAGTTGGTAGGATTTGGTTTTGCTTGCAAAGTTTACATTTACAAAGTCCCCAGCAGACAAATCCCTGTCATCACCATCATCATCATTCTGGACATCTGAACTCTCATAGTCTGATTCTTTGAGAGCCCTTTTCTTCTGCCTTTCATTTGTTTTCTTTTCCTTTTCAGCCATTTTATCTTCTTTTTCTTTTTGTGGGACCTTCTCAGGTGTGTCGGTCATGATTTTACTTTCTTTCTTCTCATTATGGGCCTTCTTGCTGTGGCTTTTGGCAAGGGAAGTATGGCTTCTGGAGATACATGACCCAAACGGGCAGAAGAACCAATTTTGTCATTTGATGATTGCTTGGGATTTAGTTCTGGAAGAGTGGGTGTTCAACTGGGTCTGGACCTGCTTCTCCACCTCTTTCACTGCTCTGTCCAATGCCCTCTAGAGGAGTGGAAGCCCTGCCTGTCTTCCTCTTATAATTCCGTGGCATGATGATCTATTTCTATTTTTGGTCTAAAATGAAGAATGTCACATAGTTTTAGTGATAAAATAAAAGAAAACAATGTACAATTACAATAAATGATATGTTTAAAATATTCATAATCTGGCACAAATCACCCCAACCCCAACATTTTGGAAAAAATGCCTCATCCAAAGAACCTTGATCAAAGAAATTTTACTTTGTAAGGCAAAGAACATTTTTTTGAAGTTAAATGTGCCTACATCTCATGCAATGAGGCTCTCTTCTTTGCAGGATGAATAAAATGACTGATTCTTCAAAAAAATTGGTGGTTCCCTAGAAACAGGGGGTGGCACAACTTCCCCGCGGGCACAAATCACCCCACTCTCCCCTATATTTATATCTATTATAAATTTCTCATATAATATTCTTGAATTACAAAAATGTGATGACTACGAAAGCTACTTTTGGCTGTTCCCTTATTCACAAGGGGACGCTCCACATGTTTGATTTGCCAGATTTCTATGCGGGACACCCCTCCTCACGCAATCCCAAAGTGGTTTTGTTTTTCTGGCTGGAAGTGCCCCAGTAATCTTTCACTTGCTAAATGATTGTGTGAACCGGTACACTACGGAGTTACACTGGATTCAGTGAATACACTGTGAAATAAAAATTTTTGTTTGGTGCCCTATTTTAAACAGGAGTGTGTATATGGTTGCTCTGGCTGTTCTTCTTTACAAATAAATGTAAGTTGCTATGCAGTGGTTTTACTTATCTGGCCCACTTGAGCTCAAACTGGTTTCGGTGTGGCCCATTAACTAAAATGAGCCTGAAACCACTGGCCTCCACTATCAGAGGCAGAAACCCCAACAATTCAGAGACCCTCTGTGAGAAAGCACTAGTGTACAGCGTATAGAACAAAAACGCCCCCCTTGTGGGGCAATCCTGGGTCCACTGTTATTCTCTTTTTACATCTGATGACATTCAGCTGTACATGTCTTTTAAACCTCACCAGTTGGATAGGCTGTCCAGCCTAGTTGACTGGTTCTGCAATAATTGCCTTGTATTAAAACTCATACAAGACCGAGGCCATGATTATATCTCCTCCTGATATACATTCAAGTGTCAGTCAGATAGTTGCTTCCTTTTGCTCCCTTGCGAAAACCAGTGTTCCTAATCTTGTGTAGTTTTGGATTCCTCCTTGGGCTTTGACACACATGTAAAATCTATCATACGTTCCTGTTTCTTTTATTTAAGGAACATTTCTAAATTGAGTCTCCTCCTATAAACTGGAGAATATTGTTCATGCGTTTGTGTCATCACTCCCAGATTATTGTAATGGCCCTTTTACTGGCTTAGACAAATCATCTCTCTCACACCTCCAAGCAATAGAAAATGGCGCAGCTTGACTCTTAACACGCTCTAGAAAACAAGCACACATTACCCCTATTTTATTCTCTTTACATTGGCTCCCAGTTGGTTTTAAAATTCATTTTAAATTCTCACATAAATGGACAGGCCCCAGACTATTTATCCCTACTACTTGTCAAACATATTGCTGCTAGCTGCCTTTGTTCACAAGCTCAAAATCTTTTAGTTGTCCCTCGTACAAGACTAAAACTACGAGCGTTTCAAGCAGTGACACCAAAGCTCTGGAACAGTTTCCCACTCCAGCTCCGTTTAGGTCACTCTGTGAGGTCTATTAAAAAAAACAGTTGAAAACTTTTGTTTAATCAGGATTCCTGTTGACATTTTTCTTTTTTAATATGGGGGGAAAGGTGGCCTAGAGGAGAAGAAGCAGTTTCATCACTGAAAGGACCCTGGTTTGAATCCCCGGGCTGGCATCACTGTGAGCCCTTGAGCAAGGCCCCAAACCCCCAGGTTGCGCCCCAGGCACCCTCCAGCTGCCCCCCGCTCCACGTTGTGCTGTGTGTGCTACATACTCCATATGTAATGGGTTAAATGCAGAGACTGATTTTCACTGCACGTATGTGACAAATAAAGCTCTTTCTTCTTCTTCTTCTAATTCTGTTTTAACATGGTGTTTTGTTTGTTTTTTGTTTTAATTCTTGTACAGTGCTTTGTGACTTTTTGTCTGTGAAAACCACTATATAAATAAACTTTACTTACTTACTTTACTCCTATTTAAAGAACGAAAGCAACGGATGGCTTGTGTCTCACTACAGTATGACCAACATTTTCTGATTCCAGCTTGAAGCTTCAGAGACATTTTTTTTAATCCAGTCTCATGATTAGTTTAACACTTTGGATTTTCTGGCAGCTCCTTAGCATGGGGCCAAGGCTTAACAAAAAGCATTGCTGATAATAATGGTTTAACAGAGCCTTAATGTAAACATTCTGTGATTGCATACTCACAGTGCAGGCTTGTGTAACAGGTTGCTGTTGTTGCTGTGATAACTGTGAGTCTTTCTCAGCACCTCAAGAAGCGCCGGCCTGTACTCTGGACACACACACCACAGCGATCCCTTCCCCACTGACTGCAAAAAACACACAAATCCACCTAACAGATGTTAGACTTCTATATTACTCCACAACAGGACATCTTCAGGAGGTGTAACCATTGTTTTGAATACAGAACATCCAGATTCAATGAGGAGTTCATACAGATCAATAGGTTTGATGTCGTCTTACTATTTAAACAGTGTTGTGCACCCACCTGGCTCTTTTCACGCTGAATGCGTCGGAAGCTCTTGCTCAGGGACAGATTGTGTCTGACAGAGTTCCTCCAGCCTCCCGTTGCTGTCCTGTAGTATGGGAAGTTGTTCACAATCCATTCGTAGATGTCCTTCACTGGAAGCCTCTTTTCTGGGGAATCTTCAATTGCCATGAAAATCAGACTGCTAAAGGAGTATGGTGGCTTGGACGAATCAGAGGGAAGAAGCTGGGCTGCCACAGAGGCCTCCTGCTGAGGCAGCGGTGTCATTTTGGTGAGGGGCTGCAGCGGTAGCAGGTCCCCCCTCTGATGCAGCCAGCTGAGACAGGTCAGGTCATCTTGGTCAGGTATGCTTTGTCCTTCGAGGCAATGAGACACCGCACAGTGTGAAAGAGGGGAGGAGGAGTGAACAGACTCTGCTGTTGCTGGAGAAAGTGATGTGGGGGACGGGGGAAATGAGATGGGTGAAAGTGGCAGTGAAACACAATTATTTGGGGAGATGTGCTGGGGCGAGGAGGAGAACGGCAGAGGTCCTCTGAAAGTGGTGGGACAGGGTGGCAGTGCATGAGAGCTGTTTTCCATCTCACGCTCAGGATGAAGCTTCCAGAGTCATGCAGCTGAAAGATGAAGATGATAGAAATGAATCAAAGCAAGGAAAAATGAAGTGAGGTACAAATTACTTCCAGGACAGGAAGACAGACATTATATGTCTTTTTTTTACAGAGAAAAAAAAAATCAGAACAACAAGTACTGTACCTGTATTTGTGATTTAGAGATCGTTTTCTTTCTTTCTTTTTTTGAAATAATACGCCTGACTTTGAGGGCTACCTTTCAACACAAAAACGAGTCAAAGATCCTAGATCACTATATTAAAAAAGCTGGAAAAATAAGAACTCCACAGCAGGTAAATGTTTGTCACCAGTTCCCCTCTGATGAGCATCCACCAAACGTCCAAAGTCCACTCTTACTGTTCCAGTTTAATAAAGGTAAAGTCTGAGGACAGGTGCAGGTCCCAGAGAAAGTCAGTGCTCATCGTAGACCATGACCAGTCACAGAGTTATTTAAAAAAAAAAGGCCGATAATCCACCTACTGCATTTCAAATCTGCACTTATAGTGCTCTGTAAGTTTGTGTGTGATGCCACATGGCTCTACAAAGCAGTTCAGCAGGCAAATGGCGGAACAATATAAAGTTTCATTTAGCTATTGTAGAAGCCGCCGCCCCCCCTTCCCCCTCCCTCACCCCTCCCTCACAGGTGACCCACTCGGCGCTGCTAGCTACTCTTTCAAACGTATAATATGAACTAGTTACTCACCAAATCACCCAAACAGGGACTCTGGCAGCTTCTCCTAAATAAGCGGCGCGCTTTAAAAATAAAAAGTTAAAGGTGAAATCATGATATTTAAAAGTAGACTTGCGGTCGGACACCTTTCCCTCCGCGCTCTGTTGCGGTCCCGGGTTTCCATGGACACCACAAGGACGCTCTGCGGGGTGCGCGTACCCGGGCGCGTTCCCCACACTAAATATGCGGTCTGACACCAGCCAGCGGGGGCAGACGGCGGTGTCAAACATGTGTCCCTCAGCCCAGAAACGGCTCGTCAAGGGGTCCAATCCGGCCCACTGGACGGCTTTGAAAAACGTGAAAATTACAAAATATCAGGGTATACATGTTAGACTTTTCACTGTATCGTCTGAACTGTCAGTTATATTGTCAATTTTCCACCCTTCTTACTGACCAAGAATGGTCTGCCATACTACACCTGATAAAGCCCTGGACAGATTTATTTCTTAGTAACTTATTTCCCAGCAGCCTTGAAGATGGTTTTAATTGGATCTTAATACAGCAACACTCAGACATTTTATGCCATCTCGGGTTATCTATAAATTTCCTTGTATAGGGCTTTTTCTATTTTGAGACCTCAACAGGCTTTCTTATTACAAGCCTCTGTTATCCATTCACACACACAAACACACACCTATATAAGCACCTTTTCTTTTTTTCATTCTGATTGGGGGTGTG
>VUQJ01044505.1:23259-34379 GCA_015108635.1 Andinoacara biseriatus | reverse complement strand
TGACAATCCCAGAAGAGCCAGTGTTAGGAGTCAGTCAGAGAGCTCGAGTGTGTATTTTATAGAAATCAAATCTCAGCTTCAGCAGAGCTGCATGCAATTTGCTTAATGCTTTCTTTATCAGAAGTGATCTGGCACTGCTGCTTTGGGGTTGTGACTCTCCATTGTGACTCACAGTGTGCTATATCATGTTCCCTGGTGCCAACATGTTCAACAACACATTTTTAGGTGGATGGGGTACATGAGCAGAGCTGCATGCATCACAAACCTGTTTACTATGCATTAAAAGTTCCCCTCGCTTAGAACAACTACTGTTTTTCATGCATTGAAAATGCACCTAAATCAATAAACTGCTGAACTTGTATGCAGAAGTTTACATTTAAGTGCCTATATATATAATTGGAAGTATTTGTCACTGCACATTGACCTTGTTCTGGAGCAGGTATGTGAGGAGCTTAATTGTCTCAGGCCCAGCAGGCTCCCCTCTCAGGGTCTTGCAGGCAGCCAGCAGAGCTGTCTCTCCTTTTGGGTTGCGCCCATTTACCTCTGCCCCACCTTCTACCAGCAGACGGACCAGACGGAGCTTACCAGAAGATGCTGCACTGATGAGCGGGCTACAGTCTAAAAGGGGGTCTACCATCATTTCTGCAGGTCAAAAGAAAATAGCAGCACATTTTCACTTAAATCAATTAAAGCCACCTTTACTACTTCCCCTAGAAGATTTATTTTGTCTTTTATGAATTGTTTTAATCAGTGACTGTTCTGACACTACTTATATAACCATACAAAATAAGAGAAAGCTGGAAATGGGTTTTGGTTATTTTTGTCAATTTGAAATTACACATACATCTTAGAGACTTGTGAAAAAATGTATATGGGAAGAATATCCATAGAGTAGTTTAAAAATGAATGCATCCACAGTGTACATACAGTAACATCACACGTACCTTAACTTTCCTCTTCAGTGATTATTCCCTCTTTCCTTTTCAACAAAATGTGAAGAAAGTCGTCATCTTCCAGTTATCCAGATAGGATGTAAAAAATGTTATCCAAATTTTATCCTAATTCTTTTAAACATTCACCTCAGTTATCCGAATGAAGCATCCTCGTGTTGCTGGCCTGCAGCATTCAGTCGAACATGAAGTGATAGGATACTAACTTTCATGTATTCCATCGTTCTCTGTCTCCCTCCATCCTGATTAGTCCTCTCCTTACCTGCTGGGTCAAAGGGAGGTTCAGCCCACGGCTACTGTTCAAAGTTATAAACGGTTTTGAGCCCAAAATGTCACCTGTTGCAAACACTGCACTTCAAAAGAGCCAGAGGGCCTTTGATATGAGTCAGCTTTGAACAGTTCTCATCCGCTTTGTGACCACCATCTGCGTTCAAACACTGGCAGAGAGCGATAAATGAAAAATACTGAGCATTAAGTGCACACACACACACGTATTAACTCATGGCCCTTTATTTGTATCTGAACATTTCTGATGCACTTCTTTTGTTTGTATTTTGGTATCTTTTGTACTTTTAGAGAATTGACTGTCGCAGTCATACGGTCATGGAAAAAAGAAGTACACCCTCTGTCAACTCTAAAGTTTTACATATCAGGACATCATAAAATTTATCAAGTTCTTACCAGGTTTGAAGTTAAGTAAATACAACCTGACATTGCTGCATTATTTATTTAACAAAAACTAAGCCAAAAGGCAGCAGCAGTGTTAAAAACTCAGTACACCCCATGATTCAATAGCTTGTGGCTGCAAAACAAGCCCAAATCATCACCCCTCCACCGCCATGCTTGACAGTTTTAAGGTGTATGTGCTGATATGCTGTTTTTCTCCAAATGTGGTGCTATGTATTATGGTCAAAGATCTTCATTTTGGTGTCATGTGTTCAAAGTGCTTTGTTCCAGAAGTCTTGTGGTTTTTTCAGAAGCAACATTGCAAACCTAATCTGAGCGCCATGTTCTTTGTAGAAAGAAGAGGCTTCCTCCCGGCAGGCCTTCCACACAAGACATACTTGTTCAGTTTTCTCTAATTGTACTCTCATGAACATTTAACACGTTAACATGTAGCTATTGATATTTTTGCAGTTTCTTTGAGCATTGATCGGTCTGACGTCGGGATGAATTTGCTGGGACATTCACTCCTAGGTGTCGTGAATGCTTTCCACTTATGAATAATCTTTCTTACTAAAGAACAATGGACTTAAGATTGTTAGGAAATGGCCTTATAACACTTCCAAGATTTAGAGGCAGCAACAATTACTTCTTTAAAGTAACTGCTGATGTCTTTCCTCCTTGACATTGTGTTACCAAACACCTGAATGCTCCAGACCAATAAACTGCCAAAGCTTCTACTTTTATAGGGGTGGTCACACTCGCTGAAGATCACACTCCCTGGCTGCTACTTATCCTCTTAAGTTCTACGGAGGCAGTACAGGTACACAATTTGTCTGAATTTTTGTTAAATAATTCATGACTCGGTGCAATACCTTAGGTTTTACAGTTCATCTGCTGTTATATTTGCCTAATTTTAAGACCTGCTGAGGTCCTCTTTTTATGTCCTGACACATAACACAAAATGTTGGCTGTTTGTGTGCATCCTTATGGATGTCCTTTTTCCCCCCAAAAAAGTGCAAAACAACATCAAATATTAGTCTATGCATTTAATATCAATCTAGATAATGTCATATATCTGGGCTGCAGTCCATAATTCAGTGTTGTTTAATCATTGCATCAGCTGACACACCCTGTTCCTCCTGCTGGGAATGACTTCAGCACTCATTCATGCTGCAGCATGTAATCGCATTCTGAACACGCACAGTTTAAATGGGTAATTAGATGGTTAGACCAACATGAAATGACAACCACCTCCTAAATTAGCCATTCGGGGGAAATTCCGGCAATGCCAGTGTTCAACTAACTACAATGGGCACAATTAAAGCATTAAGGTAAAAGTATTAACACCTAAAAATATAACATTATCATGTTAAAATGCAATGTTCTACTGGGAAGCCTTTGGGCCTGGCATGCTTTGATGTCACTTTGACTCATACCACCTACCTAAACATTGTTACAGTAATCAGATTACTTCTAACCAAAGACAAAAAAAAAAAAAAGCAGCCTGATATCAAACAGCTCTGTCAAACACGTCTATATGTGTGAGTCATCCGGGATAATATCCAACAGGAAACTACATTATATTTCAGTATATGTTGAACTGTCATGTGGTGCCAGATTTTTGTTTTCCTGTGCATAAATAAAGACATTTCCATCTTAAAGTAAAGCAGAAAATGTATAATTTATTGCATTAAAGCATCAGCAAAACACAGGAAATTTAATGTCAAACACTAAATATTTCTCAGTCTTCCAGTAACATAAGTTCAGAGCTGCAAAGTAAAATGATCCACATTTTGGTACAAGTTGATGCTGCTTTGTACTCAGTACAGTAAATTTCTCATGTATTTTTTTTCTCCACTACTCTAAAGCCTTGAATACAGTTACTTTGAAGAATTAGACAATTAAAACATAAAACCATAATATGATATATGTATATATATCTATATTGCAGGGTAAATTGCCCAGCAATCTATATTTATCTGTAACATACACTGACATATAAAAAATTCCAATCAAGTTATATAATAGAATTGTCTGTTTTATTCTAAAATGTAAAATTGACTCTTCTGCATAAGTACTTTTCATATGGTACTTAAAATTGTAAATGCATCCCTTAGAGTTGTAATTGTGAGTATTGGGGCAGCATATCTATTTACCATTTCAACACCATCCTGAGCTATACAGTACTGTGCACAATTCTCGAGCCACCCCTCATTTCTTTATATGTTGCGAGGAAAATGGGACATAGGCGCAAGGATTTACTGAAACATTTGTCTCAAACTGTAAACGGTGGTGATCCCAATCATGATCTGGACCCATGATTTTGTCAAAAGCATTCCTTACCACTGTGAGATAGGCACAATATTCACACATTTGCATCTAACCTTATAAGTCTGAATCCTCTAAAAATAATTTGAGTGCATCGTGACCATAGTTTCTGTCATATAGCAAAGTTTGTTCATGATCCAGAATGCTGAAAATTATAGGGCCAAACAAGAATTCACTCCTGTAGAGTAAGAAATAAAGCCAGTGAGATTCAACTAACACCGAACTATAGCTGAACCTTATGGAGTATGACAACATTCGGTGGCATCTATTGCAGCGTAGTATCAGCACATAGAACATTTGGAATCGGTGGGTGAGGGATGGGCTCTACTGAGTGACCTTCTAGATTTTTTATTTATTTATTTATTTTTAGGCTCGCACTTCTTTTGTCCTCCACTTTTCCAGATTCCTCGAAGCTCTTAAGGACACACTGCACACCATACCAAGATATGCAAAGGTGAAAGTTAATAGCTCTTTGGGAATCATCTTGCTGGTTAAACTGTTGTTGTCAAACTGCCTTTGACATTTTTAACAGGCTTGACTAAAGAAACGGGAACAAGTTATGTGTACTCATAACAAAGTCCCTAAAGATACAATTTAAAATTGATTCTTTATTGAGTTGTCTGTTACGTGTAGGCACAACACTGGTTTATCCCTTAATTTAGGTGCTCTTTTTTTTTTATGCCTGAATGATTCATAGGTCAGTGTTAAGTGAAGACTCCTCTGAAAATGATCAGGTACAAGGACTGGACTGAAAATGAGTGAAAAAGCAGCCAAAGAAAAATGTTGTTTGTGCCTGTTTGAGATGTGGCTCCCTGGGTCTGTCTGATATGACAGATGATGTAGATTTAAGCATACCTTTACCTACTCATCAAAGATAAAGCTCACTTTTTGTCAATGACTCTCGTGAACACATGATATCATTTTTATGTTTACAGTATATCTGATGTAATATATTAGTAATATCGTGGAATGGCTTGTTATGCTTTTGTTTGCCATTTCTGTTTAATCAAAGTATGGGGCTTTAATGTGTGGCAGCAAAATGTTCAGTCCTGTTTTAGAGCAGTCCAGTGTTTTAAAAATGGTTTTAAAAAAACTGTTTCCTCTCTGGAGCTCTGCACAAACCCAGAGACAGCATTACAGTCAGCCTGTATTTGTTACGACACACTGACCAGACGGGTATTTCTAGAGCACAAATAATGCTACATGCACATAACTTCCTCATTTCTAAACAATTCGGAGTGCATACCAATGATTGCTTAAAGTATTAGGTTTGTCTTGTTCAGGATAAATGATACTCTATCTCAGTACTGCTGTCATGGCTATGATCCTAAGTGAAAATAAGCTCCATCCACCCAGTCGCCTGAAAATGAACTGAAACTGAATCGCCTGTTTCCTCGCACTCACACTCACATCCAAATGTGTAAATACTCTCATCTTGCCAAAGAAAGAAAGTACAGTGAGAAGGGGAAACAGAAAATGTAGAGCTGGTTACGTAAGGCCCTACGTAATGGTTTATTTATGTCGGTGGGCCAATAAAATGTGCCCTGAGTTCAGCCGTCGTGACGTAATGCGATGTACTCCAGAATAGCGCGCGGCGGAGGAACAGCCACACGGTGCCGTTGAGCTCTTTCTCTTTCTTGACCGTCTGGCCAATGATTATTTATTTATGCCCGATTCGTGTGGTCCGGAATAAGGCTGACAGGGCTGGATTTGCGGCGGCATGTCGGCGTTAAAGGAGAACCAGTGTTACGGGCTGTCCAGCAGCAAACTGAGCCGCGGCGGTAACGTCTCCGTTTTTCACGTAAAACTCACTGACAGCGCGGCAAGAGCCATTAATACCTTTCAAAACGGCAAGGTGGGTCTTTTTTTATTTTAAGTATTTTCTCCTCAAATGTTAAGTAAACAAGGATTTCAATTTAATGCACCACTTTGTCAAAGGGAGAAAAAACAAAGCAAAAACCAAAAAAACCCTGAAGTGATACTAAAGGCGGGTTTGTTTCTGTGCTTTAAATTTCGTCCGAAGTTCACCACTACCTTCCCTCTGTTGCTGTCTCCTACAAGCCCCCCTTTAAGCTATGAAATGGAAATACATGTTGCATAATACAGCGCGGAAACGTTTCCCTGTGTGCTGATGTTTGTAACAAGCTGCTGGCAAGTAGTAGGAATGCTAATCAGTGTTAGGGGTCGAGGAGAGGAGAAAGGAAAAAGGAGGACATGCTGTGGGGGGAGGAATGTTAGTTGTGGGAGGATATTCTGAATTGGATTTAAAGCGATGGAGTACTAGTAATTTTTTGCTGAACATATAAAGATCAGGCAGACAGATGGACGAACTCAGTCAAACATCTGACCCAGTTAATCACAAATGAATCAGAAGCTGCAGGAAGTGTAAGCAGAGAACAGTCATGTACACTTCCTCAATGCAGTAATTCCTCTTAATACAGATAGGAAACTCCTCAGTGAAGAAATGACTGCTACCACCTTTTCTGATGAAAGGAGAAAACCACGTTGCTCTTTTTGTGGCTCCACTTTCAGCGTAATACAGTTGCGATGAGAGGGGGAAAACACCTGACACATTGCAGACTAATGTGCATACATCAGTGCTTCTGAGCATGCATTTAGGTTCTTTATTTAGCTTTAAGCGTCTCTATTCAGGCCCTACTTGGCGTGAGCACAGATACAAAACACACACACCTCCACATGTAACTCTGTACTGGCAGCCACCTCTGTGCACTCATCAACAGGTGGACTTATGCAAAGGTCAGAATCTAGTCATCACATATTTTCCATCCTTGCTGCAAATGTGTCACTTTGGCTAGTTCACCCCTGTGAGAGATGGCACTGTGTTTAATCATATTTTTATGCAGGGAGCTGCGTATTGACCTTAGCCTGCACACTCTTGAAAAATCAGATTGAATTTGTTAAAGGGATTGTATGATGCAGGATCTGCAGGATAGATCATGGTGCATGTATCCTAAGAGGTATACATGCATTTAAAGGGGGATATGAGCGCTCAAATAAGAATACTTGGCATGCTTGGTTGATATGCTGAGTTTATTAATAGAAGTGGGTTTTGTTCGTGATTTGAACACAGTGGGTGCAGGGTTTATTTGTCTCTTTCTCCACACTTTTTCAGGCTCCAAATTCATTGCAGCAGATTCAAAGATGTTGTCATTTTTACATTCTTCCTCTTTAACACCCCTCATCTACATTACCCACCAACAGTTTGCTCTGAGATTAGGCGGCATTGTCATAGGCTGTACATGAAAGATGGATGTAGCGTCTGGGTGTATTCTTTCTAATGGTCCAGTTGTATAGATGTCTATGGGGAAAACAACCCAGCTACTCACTTGAGCTGTGACCTTATTATAAGGTTTCTGATAACTTTATGGTTTCAGTTACTAGTTTCACAGCATGATTTATTATGGTCTAGTAATGTGGCCTGTTTTTCAGTCAGATCACTGATTGCGTGCCGTTTCCAGACAGCAAGATGGCAACAGCAAAAAGGCTCATTACTGGACTTCACTAACCAATGTAGTGTTGTGGTGGCTTTGTCCATCTTTTATATACAGTCTGTGTGTATTGTGCAGCATATGCGCAAATTATTTAAATCCAGAAATCTAGTTTAAAAATATAAATAAATTATTAATAATAATAAAGTTGTTGTCTTCAAACTCAACCAGACAGAACACTCCTAAACCAGAAAGGTTTTTTTTTTTTTTTTTCAGTGTAGTACTTGAGACCTGTATTTAAAAGAAGGGATACTAACATTACTTGTGGGTTGGTGGGCAGAGGGCTGTAGGAAAAATCATTGTTTGCAAATTCTGCAAAAATGTTGTTCACAGATACGAAGAACAACAACATGGTAAACAAAAAGCAAGTGGGGTACTAGCAGCCAGAAAACCACAATGAAGGTGGAGCCAGAAGTACTCAGATGAAGCGCACAGACCACAAAACATCCTCTGATGCCCCTCTCTTTATGTATATGTGTGGGCTTGTTTACTATACTTGTGGCATTCAGTAACTTTGTGGGGACTAATATACTGGACCCCACGAGTTTAAGTTTAAGAATTTGGTTGGGGTTTCAAAGATGCACACAAATCAAATATATTCTTTTCTCTCTCTCTCCTTTTTTTTTTTTTTTTCTTTCCACAGGGCTGGTCAGCTCATCCCACCATCAGTTTTAGTGGAAATGAAGGGGTAAGAAGGACAAGTCTTGCTGCTGACACACAGCAATCTGTTCTTTGCGTCCTTAACCTTTTGCACATTTTAAAGTTTTGTTCCCTTTTCATATTACAGAAAATCACCATCCCTTGTTCAGAGAATAGAGATGAAGTCAGGATTTTCACCTTTGGTGTGACTAATGTTGCTTGTGATAATCCCCAAGGCAGCTTTGACTGCATCAAACAGCTCAGCACCAGGTAAATACTACAAAAATATAGTTTTAGACACACTGTAGCCTACACTGTTTCCACACAGAAAGGTTCTTCTGTTTTTTAAAATAGAGTTGTAAGGCTTTAAGCTTATTGTTTTGCCTGAGGTGATTACATGATTATATGTTTATTTAGTGTTATAGATTTAGAAATAACTGGCTGCCTCAATGAGTTTTAATCTCTTTAAATGTCTCTGCCCCCTGCTGCTGTATGAAAGTTACCCTGCTGATAATGTTTCTCTGCCTTTAAATGCCAGAGAAAACAGATTTCCTGACTATATAAGCATAGAAATACACCGATATGGATTTAAATGTCATGTATTGGTGAGGCAGAAACGTTGTCCAGCATACAGCTAACTGAACACTACGTAAACATAAGAATGAGTCAAACAACTACGTCCTGAGAAACAATCTTTTTATTTGACACGGATAACCTTTACAAGGAGTTGTTGAAGCCGTGAGGTCGCTGTCTGTACTCACTGTCTTCCCTCCTCCTCTCAGTGCCGCTGAGGAGCTGTCGTATCTTGGGGTGATTCAGAAGAAGATGACAGTCAAAGCCACGGATGAGTCGTACGATAAAGCTCGTCAGAGCATGGCCCAAGCCGAGGAGGAGACACGCAGCCGAGGGGCCATTGTCATCAAACATGGAGGCCGCTACCAGGGTACGAAGTATAGAAAACACTTGCATGTCCACAGAGTTTACTTGGTTATACAACAGATAACAACTCCAGCTAAGCGAGAAGATTGGCCTGAAGAAAAATTTGTTCTGTGCTTATAAGCACAGACAGCCATATTGCATTGGTTGCCTTGGCAACATCTGTGACATAGTAACAGTCTGTCTTGTTTTCTCCTGCATGTTTTGTCCTTTCATGTAGCTATTTGTAAACTTTCTATATGTGCACACATACGTACCGCAGGATTACAGCTGCATGTAATGCAGTGATTTTTTTTAAAGGATACATGGTTTCTATGCACATATAGAAACTATGTTCTGCACATACGCATACAAATGATGAAACCAGTGATTAAGCCTTTTTTTTGTGCCATCACTCTTTCTACTTCGAACCATATATATATTTATATGCGTGTGTGTATATAGGTATGTTTTGTTGATTCCATAATTTCAGAGGAAATCTTAAAAAAAACAACTTCCTCACAACAGTTTTGTGCAACCATGTGGTTACTTCTTAAATTAGACAGCAGCCTTTGCTCACTCAGATGCGTGTGCATGCATTTTTGTAACCCGAATGCGGGTTTCTGTAGGGGTGAAATGAGGTCTTGTCTTTGTTTTTATCAGCAGCTCTGCTTTTGGAGAAAGTTGAGGAATAAAATTCTTTCCTTTTTATACTTGATCTTGTGTCTTTATTCGGAATTGGCAATACGCATTTACAACCCTTCTATTGAGCAATGTTAAGAAACACAAAGACGGTAACACAAGGTTATTTTCGATGATCGAAATCTCAAAAAGGGCTCTGTGAACCTCAAAAGATCTCTCCTTGAGGTTCGTGGATATTTTGTATTTATTGGGGAAAGGCTATCTTTGACTTGAAATTTCCTCTTTCTTTGAAGGCAAGAAGGTAACGGTGCGAGCCCCAGCCCCTGCACTGGCCAGACTCGCCAAGCCCAAACACTCATCTCTTCTCAGCAACATTAAGAAGGCAGTCGGCGCATCTGTGCTGAAGAAAGATGCCTGTGCATCAAATAGGAGGAGCGCTTGTGATTTGCAAGAGAGGCCCCTCAGGGAGAGGGTAATGCACCTCCTGGCTCTAAGGCCATACAAGAGGCCTGAGTTGATATTGAGGCTGCAGAAAGATGGTCTGACAGCAGGAGACAAAAATGTGCTGGACTCTGTGTTAATGGAGGTATTTCTGTTCCTGTTATACAAACATAATGTGCGTGCATGTGCAGGCATGAGAAAAGCATAAGAACAAGTTAAAACTGCCATTATGAATGTGAATCTTGGTGTCCTTAATGTCAAGATTATTTTTTATGTATGTTTGACAACTCTCAAATCTGAAAAGAATATAAACAGAGATGGATAAGTTTGGGAATCAAACTCTAAGTCTTTTTTCCCCTGTTTTTGTGCATGTTTGCGTTCAGGTCACCCAGCTCAATAGTAGAGACAGCACGTTTATTCTGAAGGACAGTCTGTATAAGGAGTTGCAGAAGGACTGGCCCGGTTACACATCTGGAGACCAGCAGCTCCTTAAACGCATCCTTGTCAGGTAAAACGAATAAGGATGTATCTGACAGATGGGTTCAAGGTGGGGGTGGGATTACATCAGAGATCTTTCTTGTTTGCAGTGGTGATGGACAGTATGGCAGATGGAAGTCAGGCAGGAGTTTCTGTGGACTATGATGTTTGCAGATTACAGGTGATCTGTAGTGAGAGTAGGGAGCAGGTGGAAGAGAGCCTGGAGAGGTGAAGGCATGCTCTGGAGAGAGGAGGAATAAAAGTCAATAGAAGCGAGACAGAATGTGTGTGTGTGTGTGTGTGTGTGTGTGTGTGTGTGTGTGTGTGTGTGTGTGTGTGTGTGTGTGTGTGTGAGAGAGAGAGAGAGAGAGTGTGCGATGTAAGCAGGGCAGGCGGGTTGATGACATTAGTGGCCTCCATCATGGCATCAGCACCTGACAGATTGCGTGTGCTGCACTGAGTACACTTCCTCACCACTGCAAGCTCCCTGCCCCCCCCCCCCCCCCCCCCCCCCCCCCCCCCCCCCCCCCCCCCCCCCCCCCCCCACCCCCCC
>VUQJ01044501.1:12116-22190 GCA_015108635.1 Andinoacara biseriatus | reverse complement strand
AATGCATTTAAAAGAAACAAAAAAAAAAAAAAAAAAAAAAAAAAAAAAACACCCACAAAAAAAAAAAAAAAAAAAAAAAAAAAAAAAAAGGAATTTATCAGAAAACTGAAACTGTAAATCTCTCTGCTCATTCATTTATCTGTAACATTCCCAACTCTCACTTACTGTTTGTAGATGATACTGTATGATCCTGACTGACAGATTTTCTCTAATTCAACTACAATAATCATAGTCTTGAAAACTTTATGAGCAACTATTTTTGAGTTTTTATCTGACTTTGAATTCTGCTTTATAAGGAAACCAGCTGCAGTGCAACTACTTTTTAGTAGATAATGATTCTATTGTTTAAAAATAGGAATCTAATAACCTTTAATAACAACCTTTGATTTATCACAATAAAGAAAGAAACAGAGCAGCACAGCAGCAGGTGATCAGCACTGCTGCCTCACAGCAAGAAGGTCCTGGGTTTGAATCCACCATCTAGCTGGGGCCTTTCTGTGGCCCCTGCAAATTGGATAAGCGGAAGAGGATAGATGGATGGCTGGATGGAAAAAAATTCACTATTCGTAAATTAAGCAGTTTTATGTAAGTGTAAAATACAGCTCTTTGCAGGTGAAAAAGCCAGTGACAGAGATGAAAGTTGATCTGCATGCAGCAGCAGCCTGGTACTTGGCTCTTTAGCATAGCTATTTAGCATTACCTTTGCTATGCTCAAAATGTTGAATGTTTTATTAACATAGTTCAAAGTCTGCACATCGTGAAACTTGGTCTTTTTCAAGCCATGTCTTATAATTTATCTGGGATTTGTTTATTTTGCACCTCAATAACGTGCAAGGTTCAACTCAGAGTGCACAGTGTGAGAGAGCACCAGACTATAATGTATGTAATCTGTCCAAAAATTATTTATTAGTACTATATATGCTGCAGTATTATTTGGCATGTTTGTGCTGTTGGCCATGAAAAGAAAATGATGCAATACTTTTGTAAGGTGTTGTAAATGTATAAATTAAAAATTTAAAACATACACAGGCAGACAGAGATTTCATATCTTATAGTAGGATGTTTTTTTTAAATACTGACATCTTCTTGGTTGCATGTCTCTGCCAACATTTTTAAAATAATTAGTTGATGATTTCTTTAGTTATGCCCAAAATATGTTTTAATTGGGTTACAGTTACGTTTGAACACTAAAGATTTCCCTGTGCCAAAAATGAAGCAGTTCCTTCAAAGCACCCTTGGAATATCTTCTCTCATCATACCAGTCCAGATAGGTCATATCAAAGTTTGTGATTATGCCACATTTAGAAAAATGGTGTAAGTTTTTTGAGGTAGAAATGCATACAATCCAAAATATAATACCCAACCACTGCTTTTGCCAGCACGGAGCAGTGGTTACTAGGTGTTCTGTGTGCACAAGCTGATAGCATTTTCACACAGTGGAATGCAGTTCCCTAGCACAAAAAACAGTAGAGGTCCACACTTCCAAACACCTACACAGGCTTTTCTTCATCATATGCCTTACTTTACTCCATACTTTACTTAGCTACTTTTAAGAAGAGCTTGTTCTTTTGACTTTGGACATAGGTATGTGCTTATGGAACTTGATGTCCTTGTGCCATTCAAAAAAAGTTAACTGAGTGTGTTATAAAAAATGTTTTCAGCTGAACAAAACAGATATTGAGCAATCAATAATTTTTTTTTTTTTTGGAAAGTTATTTTAACCTTGAACCGTGATTGTTCCTAAACCTAACCAAGTTATTTTGTTGCCTAGACCTAACCAAAATGTATGTGAAAATACAAAAGAAAAAGAAAGTTATGTTAGAAAGTCATTAAGGCCATCTTCTCTCATTTGCATTCTAGGCCAATATTGAGAAGTGAGTGAGGGTTTTAGAATCAATAAAAGCTTAAATACAAAACAGTACAGGGTTAACTTCTATGGCACTAACATTAAATCAAAAGAGAGAATGGTGAAAGTATCTTCTCTTGAAATGGGAACAGCCACAAATAACAATTTGCCAAGTAGTAATAGCATTGCATTCACATTCCAAACATGTCCAAAACATGTAGTCATTTTTTTAAAAAGCATGTCGAGTGCTTTACAAACCTTAAAAAAAAATTGTTGTGGTGCTCAAACTGTGGAAACAGCATGGAAGCATTTCTAATAGCACCAAAAGTGAAAAAAAAAAAAATACAATTAACGTGTATTTCTAGATGTACTACAGTTTAATAGAGGTATGATGTGTGATGACCTCTTTTGCAATCACTATCTATCCTGTCTGTAACACCATACATAGCTGTAACATTAATAGAGCACCCCCAGCTCTTCGTGCTAGGGGGTTGATGCAACATCTGGAAGTTGCACTCTCAACACTAATAGCGTTCATATACTGTTGCTTTATCTTATGTTGTACTCATTCTTTTGTTTCTTATTTTACCAGAAGCTGGAGATTGGCCCACTGCAGTGAAAAGCAGTAATATTAAATACAGGAAGTGCTGACTGGAACAAATCAAATGTTGCCAAATTTACTATTTAGCTGTTGATTTTGTTTCTCTATTATTACATAATATGTTAGCGGAAGTTCCCTCGTGTGTTTAAGTTAAGTACAATAAGCCACTTGCTCTTTTGTTTTTGGGTCAGTTTTGCTTGGATTTGGTTTTGTTTGAGCAGTTACTGTATAGTTTGCCATGTTACTCTGCTGTCCTATGTTAGCATTGCAACCTACATTTAGTTCTGTTTGACTGACCTATTTTAATTGCCCAGAAGTATGATTTGTTTTTGTAAAATAATTTTTGGGTAAAATAAAATCCATTGGGAAAAAAAATACACTGTGTTTCTTTGTGCTTAACTAGCTTGATCCCTCACAATACATGTTATTCCATGCTAACTATATATCATACATATCAATATACTCAATATTGTATCTGAAGAGCTTCCATGCAAGGTAAACCTGCCCGCTATGCAGTCGGGTGCGTTTGTGTTCCCTTTGTGTAATGCAAGCAGAATGTGCACATTAGTGGACGTCCTCTCGCTTTAGAGAGAATGATGGATTCTGGCATCATGGCGAGGTTAACTAGCAAACTGTCCCATTAGATGAAAGCATACCATATACAAGGTTATGCAGACAGTACACCTCTAACAATCATATACAAACTACAGACATGTTTATCACCATGACTTTTCAGTGTCCAAACACAGACATGCACGTGCACAGACACATAATAGGTCCATGTGTCCCTGTGATGATGGATAGGCTGGGAAAGTATTTTGCAGGCACTTCTAATATTCAGGAGTGTTGTAATTTTTCATACAACCTTTTATGTCAGCCAGTAGTCCCAGAGAAAAAGAGAGTGCAACAGAGAGTGAGTGCAGCGTCACCTTTGGTTAGAAAACAAACAAACAAAACAGCTGGTAATATTGCTTAAGGGATACACAAATTGCGAAACCATAAAAGTACTTTAGATGCTCCTTGGCTTGTGGAACATTGTAAGACACTGTATGAAGGTTCTAGTTTTTTTAAGGTAGTGAAGTTAATTTGGGAAAGTTTAATTACACTTTTTTCACATGAGGCATGTGACTCAGAAAGTCAGAGTAGCTTCAGAACAGGAATGAATGCCAAAACTTTCAAATTTTTCTTGGTTATCTTTCTCTCTTCTCTCACTCTTCCACTGCACTTCTTATCTTTCTTTCTTGCTCTTTCCACATGTTACATAACTCACTTGATTTTATGGTGCACCAGCATAGCCCTAACGCTGCCAGAGTCGGATTAAAGGCTGGAGTCTAAAACGGTTAAACATAAAACACGTGACATGCTGTGCAGCCAAAGTAAGTCTTTTACCAAAAATTTTAAATGATTTGTACATATGAACTGAAATGATGTTTAAAAGTTTTAATGTCATAAATTACAAAGACAACCAGCTAGTGTGCACAACACCTAAGCAACCAAGCAGCCAATGAATTAGAATTAGAATGCTTTATTTGTCGTCATATGTCAGACACACAACGAAATTGCGTTCCAGAACAGCAATCCAAGAAGATACAAACAACAAAACAAACAGGGGAGAAAGGTGTCTGCGGAGGAGTGCTTATGCAATCATCGAAGTCCATATTGTACATAAAAAGAAATAAATGAATAAAAAAAGTGTTGGCTCCTTCCACTTGTGCCTTTTTACTATGCAATACATATATATATATATATATATGTACATGGTATTGTTCCAAGAGCCAGTGCCTTCGAAATGTTGAGAGACTATAGAATCAAGCTGGAAAACTTGACTTTTAATGTTGTTTTTCTCAGCAGATGAAGTCTGTCTTTCAGGTCTGTTTTACATTAGTTGTGTATTGTATACTGAAGATGGAATTGAAACTGACCGTTTAACATCATTCACACCCACACATGGAACAGAAAGTTTTCTAATATAACCTAAGGCACCAGATCAATACCGAGCACAGAAACAGAGAGTTGAACTAACTTTGAACTGAAAGTTCCAACGTCTCTCATTCAGCAGTATCATATTTTCAAGTTTTGGAATCTAAATGCATGGTGATGCAGTGATTAGCACTGTCACCTCAATGGAAGAGGTTTGTAGGTTCAAAGCTTCCTGTGTCTGCATGGGTTTCAGCCAGCATCCTAAGTGTGGATGCATGTGTGTGGTTGTCTGTCTCTCTGTGATGGCCTGTCAGCTTGTTCAAGGTGTATCCCCCACTATTCAGAAGGGCTTTTAATTTTTCTTTAGCAAGTGAAATTTCCGTTATGATGATGTAGCTACAGGGGGGAGACTCCATGACACAGGATGATAAATATTAACTTTTCTAAATTACTAGGTTGTGCTAACCACAGCTACACACGATCCACTCACTTGTCTCCTTTGTATGAGCCCCTACCTGCGTCCTGAATCACCTTTGACTGACAAATGACAGGAACGAGTTTCCAGCTGCTTTGCCCAGTCCACACAAGCCAGTCATCCACACAAATTGCACACAGTCTCACAAAGGGACAAGCTGACAAGTGCAGTTAACATCACCTTGCTTTCACCAACAGCTGTGCACCACTTCACCTCTATAGCCTGTGATACAGTCTGAATGGCAAATGACAAGAAAGGTTTAATGCCTTCTCACATTTGTGTTTGTCTCCTTGTGCCACTGCTGTCACCCCACTCACTTATGTTGTAAAAAATAAAATAAATCTAAAGTGTTAGGTCAGTGGGGAGAGATGGGAAGTAATCCTGCAAGGTTCAGTGGTTAGATGAATGCTTGCCACTCTCAATTGGACCAATAATTCAAAAAAGCTTACCAGTGACCTTCAAGATGTTAAAACACCCAAACTCATATTAGTCAAAGCACACATTTATTATTTTGAGGTTTAATGAGTGCAAACTCAACTTGTTCATAATTTTAGAAAATCATCAGTTAACCCATTTTGAGTATTGGAACAAGTTTCCTTATTCTTTTCTATTCCTTATTCTATTGTATTCTATTCTATATAAAAATTTCCTCTAAAATTTTTATATGTTATTTTCGTTAAAGAAAGAATAGTGTTCATAGCACAGAACATTAATCATAACAGTCTAAACTCAATTATAACAGAGTTATGACTGTGGAATAAAGGGGAATTTGGCAGGTGAGGGGACTCGAGGTTCCAGTGTAGCAGTGCAGCATGGGAAATCTGACTCAATTTAGAAATGAGTCACCTAATAATTTATATTTTGCTCTCCAGTACAATTGTTTTCTTTGTGGACTTTGATTAGTTGACCTGTGCTGCTGCTCTGAGGTTTACTGCTCTTTGTTGATTAGCAGGTATTACACGAGTTCTTTCCAACTACCCGAGCCAGAATACAGATAGCACAAAGGTGGAATTAGGCAAATGTCACTAAAGAACATCATCAGCTTAAATTGATGAAGTTGCAGAAGCAACTCCGATTATTCGGTGACTACATTGAAACTCATCTAGGCACTTCTTTACTTTTTAAGCAATATCTAAATTAGCTTTTTAAAAGCTTTTACCCTTGAAAGTTATACTTCTAGAACCATCTACACTGTTGCAAGATTAATACATTTTCATTTCAAATTATTTCAGTGGCATGTCTCTCTCTTTTAATGTCTCCGCTGCTACTCAGGACGTAACTTAGTAAAAATCGTACCACAGTCTCCCCTGCATCTGTGCAACATCCATCACAGTAAACTCTACCACAACACATAAACTCTCCAGCTTAGCCTGCATTTACTGTCCACTATAAATTTTAACACCATGAAGTTATTACCATTTAATTTGTTGTCAAACACATTTCTTGGTGAAATAACAATATCACGTTGGCAACCAGTGCCTGGATCTGTATGCTGGATTTTTCTCCCTGAGAAATACAGTAACAGTATCTATAGCAGACAGACTGTGTGCTGCGCTGCACACAAACAGTTTTTGTTTGAAATGATGCTTTTGAAATTACTTTGCTGCTTAAAGAAAAAAGCTATTCCACTTAAGTAGAACTAGAAGCTTAAGCGCTGCCAGTGTAACTTTATTGCCTCTGCCTACGGGGTTATGTTTTGGTAGTGTTTGCATGTGTGCATTCAGTCTGTAAACGTGACAGCACAAAATGTTTTGAATGAATTCTGATAAAACTTTGTAGGGGCATAGAGTGGGGTCATGATAACAAGCCATTAAAATCTGGCTTACACTCACCAGGTCTTCAAGGTCAACTTAAGGATTTATTGGTCAAACATTGACAAAAAGCCCTATAAGTTTAGAAACTATTATTCTTACAAGTTCTGTGTGTAATGTGAGCATATACAAAGTTCTGTATAAAGATTAGAAATGGAATGTCACATTTGACATTCAAGGTCAATAGATTGATCTGAAGGTCAAAGTGATAATAATGCTACATAGAGCCATTTGATTTTAATGTGAATTTATGTGCATTACATAAACAGGTTTCTTGAAATAAGTATTTTTTTGGGGAAAACCAAACACATTTGGGATTCAAAACTTTTTTTTCACTTCATATTTATAACTAAACATTTAATGTGTGTGTGGGGTAAATGCATTACTGATTTGAGAACTCCATTGGGAGTAGTGAGAACGGAGAAAAACTGTAACTGACTCCACTGCGTCAGCTGGAAGGACACATCAGTGCAGTCCATTATCTGGCCTGACAGTAGCCTATTCTGTATTAAACTGTTGATCAAACTTAATTACTCACTAACATAAGGTGCTAGAACACTGTTCACCCATTTGAACCCGTGTCTATCCCTCTGTTTTTATTCACTACAGTATATAGCAGGTTCAGAACCTTACAAGAGAGAAACAAACTGTAATGTGCACCATCGTTATCAACAGCTCCTTACTCTTTATTTAATGAAAAATAAATTCCAAGATTCTTAAGGTTACCATTTTTTTTAATGCTCTTTAAAAATCACTGCTTTTGCCATAATAGCACACTTTGCAAACAGGCATTAACCTTACAGAACAAAGCTCCAATATCTGAGCAAATGTCTAATCAACATTCACTTATTATATTTGCACAGCACCCTAAATATTCGTAACCTTTTTAACGTAATATTTAAACACATGCAGCTAGAATTACATGCATGCTGCTAGCATTTGTTTAAATTAAAATAATGACTTAACAGATTAGCTAAAGTAACAGTAACTTGTGTGTAGTTATCCTTTCTGTGTGTGTGTGTGTGTGTTTAACCATGTGATGTGCTTCCGTGCTTAACTTTTACAACGTCTCTTGCGACCACCGAAGCTGCAGGGTTTAACATGGACTAGTCAGGTGCTTCAAAGGAGGCTGCCAGCATTACTTTATCTCTTTATTAATTACTATTACTATTAAAATACTATTAAAGTGGAACTTTGCATGTGTGCATAGTTTTTGGAATTATTAGCACCATTAAAGTGTAAATTTTGTAAAGAAAAAGAAGAAAAGTTTCAATTGAACAGGAAGAGTTAATGAGTACTGTGTAAAATAAGTTCTGTTAAAAGAAATTTAATTTATGTTTGATTTATGTTTGCTCTCACAGACAGAACAAAAAAAGAAGAAAAAAATGTCACTGAATCTTATTTGCAGTGAATAAATCAGCTGCCAAATTGGTTTGACTGAATGACTCTGTTGCTGTTATAACTAAAGAAGAACTACTTCAGAGAACTCACACCACTCGAATTTGAACTTGATTTTCATCTGTGCTGAGAACAAGCCCCATGAATTAGGCAGGATACAAACCAACTACTGAAAATGGAGATACATGTCCATACATACAGATAAGGAGCTAATATCGAAATGCACAAGAAAAAGGAAAATTAAATTTGAAAAAACAATAACTAAGATATGGGAAAACCACAGCCAGGGGAAGATGCAAACAGGTAAAACACAAGAGACAAGAAATAAAACCAGGAAACAAAACTCAACCGATGCTTTATAAAAATGCAACAGGGTCATTCCTACTACTTGGTGCCATTCCAAGGTGGTATCATCAAATACAAAAATATAACAAAATTTCCATGATTTTATCATTTCATTTGAAAGAGGGCTTGTTTAACTATTAAAAAATATATTGGGTAAGCTCAGATATTATATTATAACAGTTTTCTAAGTGCTAAAATGACCCTCACTTCACACACACACACGCACGCACACACACACACACACGCACACAGGATACAGTACAAGGTGGACAGACATAACAAGAGTGACATCACACCAGTGAAGGCTTATAATATACCATATACTGCCAATGGGAGCATGCAAATTTGATTAGATTTCATCGTTATTAACTTCACGAAGTGACATTTCTTGAAGCTCTACCACCTGACTTTGAAAATTATGTTCAATTTAAATAGACCTTGTTATGGCCACATGGATTAACCTTTGGGTTTGGTACCATGAGCATATATATATTAAATGAAACAAAGCTTTTTTATGATAAGTTAATATTTTCCTAGTTTTAAATTGGTTAAACTATTTGACATGGAAGGTAGTCCACTGATTGAATTTCACTGTTATTAAGTCTCATTTCATCATTAGTGTATTTTGTATTAGGCGTGTATTTTACTGTCCACCCTGTTACTGTGGAAAAGAGTAACAGACAGACATTAACAGAGATGAAGTTTCATGCTTAAATCAGCCTTTATTGCTCACCTGATGCAAAACAGACAAAGGACAAAGGAAGACCACAAAAAAAGATTTTTAACATGTTTATCAACCATATGGTCAAAATTACTAAAAACATTATTTTGATTTTTCTAACTTATGGGTAACAATTTGAACAAAGATGACTGGGGACATTGCATTTTAGGATACTTTTGATTATAAAAAAATCTGTGATAACTAGAAATAAATAATTTTGGACACATGTAATTGTATTCTATGGTACATTGGAGGTTAATAGTGTAAGACAAACTTTAGGAAATAAGCATTGGCCCATATTTATACAAAATACACTCAGTTCTGTCAAGGGGACTCAAATGGCACCAGATACAAGGAATGACCCAACACTGACATTAATAATAAAGACAGAATGTTTTATCTCGCTTCTCAATTGTTAAACACATTTAATACATTCATTCATAGTGTATAAGGTAAAACTGCAGTCACTTTGAGGGTGCTTCCACAATCACTGGCGACCCAACATTGTTTTTATTTTAAATGAGAAGTAAAATCAGAGTGGTAGGAGCACGTACTGTCTGAATCCACAGAGACTCAGTTTCAAGGGTAAAGCCTACATCATGAAAGCAACACACAAATCCCAACAGCAGTTCAGCCCCCATATTCATGTAGTGCATTAGCTGAATAGTCTGAACAGGGACTATTTAAAGGTGCCAAGTGAGAAGTAAAGGACTGCTAATATTGACTTTCTGATATTCAGAACAACTGCAGTCATTTGTTTTCCTTCTTAACACAGGAATCATGTTTAATCAATAGTGCATCCATGTAGGTTGCAGAAGACTGTGTGAGATGTATTTCTGCAACAGATTCATATTAAGAATCATTGTAAAAAATGTATTGTAAAAAAGCAAAAAAAAAAAAAAAAACTTAATTTAAAAAAAAAAAAACATACAACAAAAAAAAAAAAAATAATAAAAA
>VUQJ01044500.1:3526-32330 GCA_015108635.1 Andinoacara biseriatus | reverse complement strand
CTTTGTACGGGGATTGGGAACAGCCTGCATTGCACACTACCAGACAGGAAGAGAGGCAGTGAGGGAGGAGGCCAGAGTCTGCACTGCTCACCACTTAAAAAGGAAAGAGAGAGGTGGGGTGAAAGAAGAAAAGGGGAGTATCCAGTTCTGCCCTTCTGTGCTACTGCAGCCCCCCTCCCATTCAGTATGATTTTCTTTTTTCCTCTTTCCCCTTACTCATCTGTTTCAGTGGCTGTGCTGAGAGGAAGGACACCTGCCGCTCCCTGATGATTCAGCTTTTCAGCTGTTTGGAGCTCCACAGACTAGACAGCATGTCCCTCCTGCCACTGCAGTGCTTGGTTGTCCTGTCCTCTGCGCTACGTTTGCCTCAGCCGCAGCTGGCCCATCACGTTGACACTGCCTTTTCTTCTCAAGTATTCAGGTGAGTGAGTACCACTGTTTCACCGCTGCTCACTACTAGACAACACAATTTTATAGCAATCCTTTCTTTATTCTTTTTACCTGCAGCAAATTTGACAATTGTGAAGACCCGTGATTGTTTTCTTGTAAAAAAAGAAAAGCATGAATAAGGAACTCTTTTTCCCTCATGCACAGACTGTCTACGTACCCCCCGGACTGTTAGCAAGGTTCCACTCTTTGAAGGGCACTACTTTTCTCTGAAACCCAGCTCTGACTCTGTGGCCTCATGATGGAAAAGATACTAAAGGACACTGGTGGAAAACTGCCTTTGTGTGATGATCTGAGTTAATAGCTAAGGTGATAAGAAACACTTCTTCAAGCAGTGTGAAAGGATGACCGAGGGAACGGAGGAAGTCTCTGCAGGGCCAGCACCTCCTTTTGGATCAGTCTCCCCCACTGGCTCTACTGTTGATACTGGGCAAGTCCCAGAAGAGAAACCAGAGGAGACAGAGGCAGCTGGTGAGAGTGGGGAGGAGGCTATAGAGGGAACTGCAGAAGGAGGTGCTGCTGGTGACGATGGTGAGCATGTGGGGGCTTTTGGAATTGTGACCTTGCCAGAGACCTGCTGTGTGTGCATAGAGATGGAACAGATTAACAATTGCCTGCACTCTGAGAAAATCTGCATCCTGCCCATCCTGGCCTGTCTGCTTAGCTTAGCCCTCTGCACAGCTGGCCTCAAATGGGTCTTTGTGGATAAGATATTTGAATATGAACCACCCTCACACTTAGATCCTAAGCCTATTGGACAAGATCCAATTATTATACCAGTGGAACCCACGCTGGGAATAATAGTATCGCTTCCTCATGCAACTCCTTCAAATATCTCTCTAACCACCATCACCATTGCCCCAGAACATCCTGGGGTTTCAGTAGAAGATAAATCTACACCATGGCCACACGTGTCTCAGTCTTCACGAGTGATTGAACCCTCTGTCACACTGAAATACAACGCTGAACACTCTACCACCCCAAAGCAGACTTCCCAATCTCAGACACCACCGAAATCACACAGCAGTCATCAAACTATCTGTAAGTACCCAACACGTGTTCAGTTAAAGCGCTGTAATTTGGCTTTGCCTTTAGGTAGGAACAGATTTTTAATTAGATATAGGTTGTAAAAATTCACAGGGTATACAAGCTGTGATTTTCATCATTGTTAAGGTAAAACAAGTGTTGATAACAGAAGATTCAAATAATTTTTTCTCTTGTATTATTGATTTTGCAGTGTTCTTTTTTCTGTACCAGGATGTTCTTGTAGTACTGCGCCTGAAAACAGATCTGTTGTGACTTGCAAAGTGTGGCACAGGGGCCCGTGACTAAGCCTCTGAACTATTTCTGCATAGACTGTGTATGTGTACAAAACACAAATATTCTATTCAGATCTACGTTACCACTGCACTAATGCTGTGATTTCTAACAGTCTTCCTTGTTTCCCTCTTTAGGTTTTAGCCCTTATATTGTACTAAAATCATTTAAAATCATAAAATCAATCAATGTTTTTGTTGTTGCAAACAGCATATGTGAGAAATGTGAAAGGTGACTGAAGAGTGTGGCTGCACATTTCCAGTCATATTAAAAAGTGAAAATCAATAAATGATGCATGATATAAACTGAAACCCCAGGCTGTGGCACAGGGAGACTTCCTGTTTTCTGCCTGTGCTACATTTCAAGGTCAGAGCCTACTTGAGTCTAACTGATGCCCCCACCATCTCTGTGGCGCAGGAAAAAAAGCAACCCACTTACACTGTATGTCTGCCAGTGGCTCACCACCAGGCTGTTTCATTTGTATTCACTCTGTTCTGTATTTTAGTTGGCTAATCTCAGGTAGTGGTGGTAGGTGAGGAGTTGGGTTTTATACAGTTACTCTTTATTGAATACCAGCACTGATAGGCATTATGCAAGCACATGTCTGTTATCATGTTATGATGAGTATCCCAAGTCAGATTGATACTCAAATGTTGAAATATCTTGTTTCAGCCTGTAGAATGTTGCGTGTTATCTGGCGCATCTGAAGTCCCTCCGTGTTCAGTCTGGTAGTGCTGGCACTGCTGCTCCGCCCCTATAACTCATCTCAAAACTGCAGTCTTCCTGCAAAATTGGGAGGAAAGTGCAGCTTTCTTCTATAGACTGTCTATACTTTCTAAATGTTGGCCACAATATTGAAGGTTGACATTATGAGATGCATTGTAATTGGCTCATTCTATGTTTTCATGCATTTAAAAATGCCTTTGCTCCAATATTTTAAAACAAATAACGTTTTATCCATCCACTTTCTTAACCATTTATTCAGTTGAAGATCATGGGGAGCCCTATCCCAGCTGTCATAGGGTGACCTGGATTCCCAGGACATGTCACCAGTCTGTTGTAGGGCAGAGAGACAAAATAATTCATGCTCACACCTATGGCTAATTTAGAATTACATATTAACCTAACATGCATGTCTTTGGACTGTGGGAGGAAGCTGGAGTACCTGGAGAGAGCCCACACAGGCATAGGGAGAAGACAGAAAACTCCACACAGAAAGGCAAGCGGGCCATGAGATTTGTTGGCTTGCTTTAGAACATTTAAACATGTACTGGAAGAGCTACTGAACTTTAACCTGTATCTTCTCAGCCAAAGCCATTCCAATGTGAAACAAAAAATAAGAAAAGGGCTTCCCAGCCTGTTCTTTCTTCCACACTATCAAATACTGTCAAAGCTGCTGCTGCTGCTATCATACAAATGCCTCAAGATGTCCCTTTGCACTGATACTAGGTTACGGCAATAACAAGATTGGTCTCTTTACCGTCTCTTAACTCTCAACATCCAGTGTTTTTGCAGGCAATGTTTGAAGGCACCAAAGTCTTTGCATATTACTGTGACACGCGTATTTGACAGAAAGTATTTGAGGCACTGGGAGAACAAGAGTGGGCCAGCCATATCTCAGGGTGGCATGCTCCACTGGAGGAGTAAGGCTTTGAATAATTTAATAACCTTTCTATAGCAAGACCTATTTAAGATCAATAACAGGTCGACATGTGAAAATGACGACAAGGAAGGCCTACAATAGAAGGGTCATAATCCTATTTAAAAATGTTGAAGAATTAAATTTAGATATTAATGTTATTTGTGGTATTATATCCCAGGTGTAATAATCCATCGATCATTTAAAAACTACTTACATTTTAAGACAATGTGTTGGTAATTATCTTCAAAATTTCCCTGGTGGAATTACTACAGGAAACTAATTGCTATTTTTTTTTTAACCAATAGCTTTTATTTCTGCTATTCATGTCACCAGCACATATTCTCAAAACATATTTCAATGAAACTTAAGCACTTCCTTCACAGTGACTATGGATGAAAGTCATGCTTTCAGGACAGGAAAAACTTAAAAAATTATTGAGCATCATGTAATGCAAATTTTAGCAACTTAACATATTAATGAAAATCTATTTTCACCAGTTGCCAATATGGCGAAAAACTGTTACCTTTCCTAAATGTAAAGACCCATTAATGCAGGACAATGCTAAGAGCATCTTGTATAAAGACTGAGATATACATGTGTTGTAAATGTAGTATTTTAAGCCAAACTGTAAACTTCATGTCCTAGCTTTACAGAGGACTTTTTAAAAGAGCAACAAACTCGTTCCAGGTTAAATGAAGACCTTCTAAATTAGCTTACTGGGAGCTGCTTTAACCTGCCCGTTTGTGAGTTATATCAAGGAGTCAAGCTCTTCTGATTTAAGGCTTTCTTTTTCAGAGGGGGCACAGTATCCAGAGTTGTACGTAATGAAGCTGTAACACTATTAACAAAATAATAAACTTCTGCAGGAGTAGAGTTTAGCTAGCTGCTCTGCATTGTGTTTGCACATGACATTAAAGAACAGTGAAGGAGTTATATCCTTAAAGTTAGTTATACAGCACTTTCAGAAAGACATGTAATGTAGTCAAATTTATTCCCCACTGTTGTGTAATCCATTATTATATTATATAAATGTCATTAAGACGAGATCAAACAAAAGAGGGTTTTTAGGGAATATTGTTAAATGTTCAGTTTCTAGTGTCAAGTGTGAAATTGGTGGGTGGACTGATTTACCTTTTGAGACAAGCCAATTGAGTCTAAGCAGTGTTAAGGGTGGTCATTTTTAGCATCTAGATGGATGCTAAAAATCAAACACTATAATAGTTTTATCTGAACTGAGGACTAAATCAGATAAGAAGTCTGAGAAATGTTTTTTTTAGTGTTCTATAAAATAAACTTCCTTAATCTGAACAAAACCAAAACAGAAATTATTTTATTTGGGCAACCCCGTCTTTTAGATACTGTGGGTATGACAGTGCCATTGGTCTGTTAGCTTTTTACTGTCACCCAGTTGCAAAGAACCTTGGTGTGATTTTTGACTGTGCTTTAAAATTTGATAAACAGATTAGCTCTGTTGTTAAGATGAGCTTCTTTCAACTAAGGCTCCTCAGTAAGGTGACTTGCCTCCCACCACATGACTTTAAGAGGGTAATTGTATTACCTCTTGCTTAGACTATTATAATTCTTTATATGTGGGCTTTGATCAGCCATTTGTTAGCTGCAGGCTGTACAAAATGCAGCAGCTCAACTTTTGGCATGAAAGAAATGGCGTGATCACGACACCTATATTGGCCTCGTTATGCTGGCAGAATTCAGATAGAAACTCTAAGTAAGTTTCAGGTGCTCGATGGACAACAACAGATAAAATTAGCCTTTGAGTTTTCCAATCAGTGTGTACAAGGCTAATAGTCAAGATTTCAAATGAAATAAACTCTGTCTGGGTCATAGGTTGATTAATAAGCTGGAGAGAAAGATTGCTGCTACTCCTCCTCCTCGACCTGTGCTTCAAGAAGTGTGATTCGGGGTGATCAATTATTAGATTATTTACTAGCAAGGACTTAGAAGAGAGAGACCTAATGTTAAATAATCCACATTTAACTGTTTTACTCTTTTGGGCAGTTGAGGATTCTATATTGTTCTTTGTGAATTATTTTGTGTAAATTGTTTTTGTTTTTGTTGTTGTTGTTTTTTTGTTTGTTTTTTTTAAATTGATTTTTGGTTTGTTTTTTGGCGGACTGGGCTCAAAATGCAACTCTGTTGTAAAAAAGGACACATGGTTTATGCCAGGGTAAATTGTTAAGGGCAATAAAAGAAACATTTCAATTCCAGTTAATTATTTTATGTCTGAGTGTGCTCTCGGTGCTAATCTGAAACTTTTAACTGGATCCATTTAAACATTTAAGGTTACTAATGAAGAAGATGTGATGTAATGTGTGCTCTGTGTTCTAGTAGCTGCAATTCCAGCTGTGTAAAAGTGACTAAGCAGCAGGCGAGAATCAAGTCTAACAACATTTTATCAATTTTCTAAATCACCAAATTAATACATGCATATTCTTGTGACAATGTGGCACACAGTTTGTGCTTCATACAGTGGTTTTAGTAAGGCATGCCTTAACAAGCTGCACATATAAAGCGGATTCCCTCAGCAGTGAATCTTTGTTGCACTTAAGACGTGCTGTAAATAAAAGAGTGAAGATATGGCGCTTTCAGCCGATTTGAAACTGATATTCTGAACATAACCTGCTCCTGACCATTTGAGTCTTTAGCCTCTCAGCTGCAGCCTCCGTGCTTTTTGAGGGTTTGAGAGTAAAGATTAACTGCAAAAACAGAATTCAAACACTGGCTCTTTCTAAATACAAATTTGATATAAGGCCTACAAGTACAGTGTAGTTGTTCTGTTTTAGGATCATGTTTTAACAATGAAATAGTTCTAAAATTATTTACTGCCCAAACCAAAATAAATAAAATTAAATAATCAAGAAATAAAGTTTCATCTACAAATCTATATTGATTACTGATGTTCATCATAAAAACCAAATATTTTAGATACTGAAAAACTTTAGACCCTCCTACACTCCCTGAAGCCATCCAGCTGATCTTCCAGGATGGCTGAGACTATTTTCTAGAGAATTGATTGGTCAGTAGGTGGTGATTCATACCTGTTTATCTGTAGTCTGAAATGTAACCTGCTCCATTGCTGGTTAGGTTCACAGCATAAGTTATGGTGGCAATGCACAATAACTGGTAAGAAATGAACCACGTTTATAGTACAGAAAACCCAAGGTTAACCCTGCAGTTACCTGGATAAGCCAAAAATCCTGCTTTGTAGTATAGGTGATCCGGGAATAATTTTTGTTTTGTGATTTTTTATTTATTTTTTTGTAAACAGTGATGCAGCATCTTGAACAGATGTTCAAACAAAGGCCGCTAAGTGTTAAAATATTGCCATGGGTGCAGGTTTAATTAAATACTTGCATTAAACTAGGAGAACTACTACTTTTTGATTAAGATAAAAATTACATGTAAATGGACTAGTTCTCATATAGCGCTTTTCTACTCTGACTGAGCACTCAAAGCGCTTATACAACATGTTTACATTTACCTCATTCACACCCATTCATACAAGCACTTCCATATGTAACTAAGCTAAGTGCTTATTAATTATCTAACATTCACACACATTCATACTCGGGGTTAAGTATCTTGCCCAAGGATACATTGGCATGCAGCCTAGAGCAGCCAGGAATCGAACCACCGACCTTCCGATCAGTGGGTGACCTGATCGGAAGGTCACCCACCTCCTGAGCTACAGCCACCATGTAATTGATTTGATAAAGGGAAAGGTCATTGTAAGTAAACACTTGCATAATTATAGCTGCAGTAAAACAATGGCTCAAATAAAACACTTAGACAGTTACTGTTTGTTCTATAATGTGCAGTTGTCACATTGTCAATAAAGTGCACAGACTAAGGAGCAGGAGTTGCATCAGCTGACTGAAGCACAGGCAGAGGCCGACGCAGCAGGAAGAACTGTCTGGTGGATTTTTGCTATGTTGGCTTTGGATCTTATCAGGTGTTGAGCGGTTTTGGATCTTGGTTGCAGGGCAATGCTTGCACATTTTGGGTGGTATCAGATGATTCTGGTACATGGCAAGTGTGAGGTGGTACAGATACTTGAGTGGTGGTTGTCTCAGTCAATGAAAAACACCAGAGCTGGAGGGAAGGTCAACTGCCCCAGAAGCAGACTCAAGAATAGAAGGGGCACTGTCTAAATCAGGTGCAAATGTGGCAACAGAAGTGGGATTGGCTAATAAAGTAGTGGACATGGTAACAGGCAGGGTGTATGGGATTACATTTATGTTATAAATACCAAGTGAGATAAAAAATAATCACAAGAATATCATTTCCGAGGTCCAGGTTTTCATTGCCACTTGGACAGTTAAATTCTTTGTGTGTAGATTCAGCAACCTGTGTGTGTGTAGAGCTACGCAGCCAAGAGCACAAAGCACCTATCACAAAGTCAAGAGGTCCAATTAACTGTGTTAAACAGGGTTACACCATGGCAACAACATAAACACTATTTTATAACTTATTTATTTATAATTTGTAAAGTGACTTTTGTCAAATTAACTATCAGAAGTTATTTTTGTTGTGTAGCATTGGAAATACTGACCACTATCACTGGTTTACTGTAATGCTGAAGAAATCTTAAAACATGATTCTAAAGCAAGTTCCGGCACTTAGTTAGTTTGCTGTACAATATCTCATATGACTGCTGGATTTCAGCCAAAATAGAGACTCTAAAACCTGCCTTAGATTTCTTTTTAAAGATTTTTTCTATATCAAAATTAAACCAGTGATGAATCAGTGCATTCACTTGCACACCGCAAAAATGATAGCTAATAGTTATATCAGCAAACTTCACTTTGCTGATATAACAAGTAAATAACAACAAGTAAACAAAACCTCAAGACAACAACCTAATCCAAGGCACAGATTAACTCTGCAACTTTTGATTTAATCATAAAATGTACTCACTGTATTCAGCTGTATTTACCTTGTCCTCCATGTAAAGCTTTATGTGTTATTTAGCAGAATTAGATCAATTTAAAATATAAACCAACTTATTTTCACAGAATGGCATATACTTTAATATTTCTACTTTTATGCTTCTCTCACAAATGTGAAATATTTACAGTCAGATACAGATATGACCGACTGTAGAAAATATATAGGGCTGCAGTATCTAATCTATTAAACTAGCCACTGTTAAGTATTAAAATGCTACAGTCATCTGTACAACTGCTGAATTTGTTATATTGCTTACTTGCAAAGAAATGAACGGTTTCAAAATTTTATGGCAGTTTAATTTTAATGGATAGACACAGAATATCAACTACAAGTTATTTGATTTGCATATCACCGAGTGAAATGAGTATTTTATTCCAAAGGAAAACACGACTTAGTACTTGGTGGAGAAACCCTTGTTGGCAAGCACAGCAGTAAGAGCAGTAGTAGTTTGCACACATTTTGGCACAGTGCTGTTTACAGAAACTCTCTAAATCCTTTAGGTTTCTTCGCTGCCACTTGGCAACTTGAAGCTTCAGCTTCCACCACAGATTTTCGATAGGACTGAGGTCTGGAGACCGGCTGGGCTGCTCAATGACCTTTATGTGTTTCTTTTTTAGCCACTCATTTGTTGCCTTGCAGGTATGTTTTGGGTCTTGTGATGCTGGAAGACTCATCCATGACTTGAGGGAACACTGTTTCACTCAATGACATGCAAATCAATGTATAACTTATAAGTAATGTGTTTTTTTTTAATTTTTGGATGATATTTTTTCTCTCTTATAAACCATGATGATTTATAACATAAACTGAGGGGTGTACTGCAAAGGATATCAGGATTTTTGTATTAGCTTGCTTGAAAAACCCTTAGTACTCAGTGGGAAATTAAAGTAGGGCTGCAACGATTCACTGAGTAAGTCAAATAACTTGATTACAAAAAAATCCTCAATGCAAACTCTTTGCTTCGATGCTTTGTTTAATGCATGACTCTGTAGAGCTCACCATGTAAATGTCAGCATTTCTTCCACATTAGCATCTAAAAATAGACCTGTAGTAGAAATGTATTTAGAGCACAAATTAATAAAAAGTATGACCACATTAAGCCCATGCAGCCCCTAAAACTGTCAGAACTTTTTGTCTCTCCTACTAATGTAAGAATACAGAGTAAAGGCTATTTTATTTTACACTTTATTTTAGTTTGTATGCATACCTTATTTAGTTTTGCATTTAAGAAAATGTTTTCTTCAAAAAAATCTGATGTTAATATGGCACATAAACACAATGAAAGGCTTCAGATAGACAGTGATGAGGAAGAGGAAGAGAAACTATTATGGATGACCAAGTCCCCGCATGAGATGTATCATCAACAGATAGAAGAAGTGGCTGACATCAAGAAATCCAACCAGTGTCTAGAAAGGATGGCCTAAAGGACAGAACAGATGCTCTGATCATGGCAGCACAACAACAGATCCATAAAGCCAGGAGTCTGCCATAGCCCACAGGGCTCAAGTTACAGACTGTGCAAAGGTGCCCCAAAGATTATCCAACAAATAGTAAAAGGATGTAAGACGCAAGCTGAGACAGCATACACTGAGAGGCACTACCAAGTGGCTGGGATAATGTACAGGGTCATCTGTCCTGCATATGGACTAGAAAGTCCCAAGTCATAATGAGAGAGCAAGTAATTGGCAACAGTGGGAAGGAAAAACTCCCTTTTGACAGGAAGAACCCTCCAGCAGAACCAGTCTCAGGGAAGGGCAGTCATCTGCCGTGACCGGCTGAAGGGAGGGAGATAGGCAGAAATTAATAACAACTATACACATAGAGAGTGAAAAGAGGAGTGTGAAGAAGAAACACTCGGTGCATCATGGAAAGCCGCCGGCAGCCTAGGCCCATTGTAACACAACTAAGGGAGGGTTCCAGATCCAGACCAGTCTCAACTATAAGCTTGATCAAAAAGGAAAGTTTTAAACCTAATCTTAAAAGTAAAGATGATGTCTGTTTCCCAAATCCAAACCAGGAGCTGGTTGCACAGAAGCGGGGCCTGAATGCCTAACCAGAGTAAGTATCTGGTTAGACACCATGTTTCGAAGATTTATAGGCCAAGTACAATTACTTCAGTTTTATCTGAATTTAGAAGCAGGAAATGGCTTTTTAAGAAATGGTTTAGTTACTGCCACCTTAAAGGCCTGTGGTACGTAGCCCATTAATAGAGATAGGTTGTTCATATTTAAGATCAATGTATTAATTAATGGTAAGACTTCTTTGAGCAGTCTTGTAGCAGTTGGGTCTAATAGAAACACTCATTGTTTGGAGAAAATAAATGGTAATGGATTGGTCCTTATACAGTCCTTTTCTACTCTACTCGAGCACTCAAAGCACTTATGGCAATTACTGAAGTAATTATTGAAGATCAATCAGAGTGAGTCTAATTAAATATCAGTAGCATTGAAAGTAGCTGTATGTAATGATACATCTCTGAGATAGTCATGAATGATTTTTTTTCTCAAATAGTTACAATTTTATTTGTGACGAAGTTCATGAAGATTAACGAAATGCTCGGATCAACAGAGCTCTGACTCTTTGTCAGCTTGCCTACATTCCTGAAAAAAAGCTGACTTTTTTATTTTCCTGTATCAGTGAAGAATAGTAAGATTTCATAGCTTTATGGAGGTCTTTTATAAAGCAACAAACTCTTTTTCCAGGCTAAACGAAGATCTTCTAAATTATTGAGATGCCATTTCCTCCCCATCTTATGGATTATCTGCTTTAAGCTGCGTGTTTGTGAGTTATACCAGGAAGTCAAGCACTTCTGATTTGAAACTTAATTTTTCAGAGGAGCCACAGTATGCAATGAAGACGTAACACTATTAACAAGATCTCTGAGGGAGTAGAGTTTGCTCTGCGTTGTTCTGGCATATGGCATAGAAGAAGATAATAGTGGAGGAATTATATCTTAGTTACAGCATATGGAATCCATTATTGAAAATGTAAATATTATTAAGAAATAAACCGACAAAAGAGGGTTTTCAGGGAATACGATTCAATGTTCACTTTCTATGCCATATTGTGTCAGAACAAGATCCAGAGTTACACTTATAATTAACATTTTCATGCTCTGTGCCACTTTCTTATGTTGATTGTTTTCACGAATGGTCAGATGGTGTGTCACTACTAACTGTGGAAATGTTTTATTGTCTCTCATCATAAAGGATAGACCAGTGTATCCTCTGCAAAAGGAGGTAATTAATGAAGTATTGAAGATGCAGAAAATTTGAACAGGTCTTATTATGACTGTCCCACAGATACTTCTGGCTCACTTCTCTCAGGGTCCTTTCTAAGTGAAATTGACTACTCGAATGTACCCTTGTCTTTTTGTAATTTTTGTGTTCTTTTGGTCTAGTTGTGTGTGACCCTCATGGACTGTTTTACAAACTGCCTTTTGCCTGTTCTGTATTTGGATTGTCTTACTGCCAGTGTTCCTGTATATGACCACTATCTATCTCAGATGAAAGAATTGGGTTTTGAACTTTTACTCAGCCTCCAGGTGTGCTGCGTTTGGTTCCTCTCGTCTGCATACGTTACAGTTTGCATGTACTCCAGCTTCCTTTGTGTGTTAGATTTGGTGATTCTAAACTCGCTGTAGAAGTAAATGTAAGATAAATAAATTAAAAAATTTTTCAAGTGCTCTATAAGTATATGTAACAAAGTTAAAATGTAGCTTGTAGTGTAAAATTCTTTATGTGGTCAGTAGAACTACAAAAGTGTTATCTAAGTAGCAGTTAATTGAATGATATGAAGCATTGTGTTAGAGCTTAAAGTAAAGGGCTGTTTGGATCTCTTAATACTGCAGAAAGGGTTTCGTGACTTGTTTTGTCACTTAATAAATAGCTTTGCTTTGAAACCAAATATGATGCTTTCTCATTGCATTGGCTTCATTTGTATTAATGTAGTCTTTAGAGCAATATTTACATTTTAACTGCAAAATGTGATTTTGCTGTAAGCCCATTCTCTCGTGAAGGTGTGCAGAATTAATACCAGATTTCTACCCTCTTCTAAAGATGAAAAATTTAAGTAACTCCATTCATCCATCCATCCATCCATCCATCCATCCATCTTTTTCCCCTTATTTGGAGCCGGGTTGTGGGGGCAGCAGCCTAAGCAAAGAAACCCTGGTGTATCTGCGGGAACACCAAGGTATTCCCAGGCCAGCTGAAAGATATAAACTCTCCAGTGTATCCGTGGTCTGCACCTGAGCCTCCTCCTGGTAGGAGGATCCTAGTCAGTTACCTGAATCAGTTACCTGAATCACCTCAATTGAATGACTGCATTTTTCACCCTCTCACTAAAGGAGAAGCCAGCCACCCTTTGGCAAACCTTTCCACTGCTTGTATATGCAATCTCATTCTTTCTGTCACTACCTAAAACTTGTGACCATATATAAGGGGAGGGATGTAGACTGACTGATAAATTGACAGCTTCACTTTTACACTCCACTCGCTCTATTAATCACGATGGACCAGTGTAGTGTCTGCATCACTGTAACCGCAGTCCCAATCCATCTGACAATCTCCCATTCTCCTCAAGATACTTAAACTATTCCACTTGGGGCAGCAACTTGTCCCTGACCCAGAGTTGGCACTCCACCTTTTTCCAGCTGGGAACCATGGCCTCAGACTTAGAGGTGCTATCTCTCATACCTACCGCTTCACACTGGGCTATAAATTCATAGCCCTGTGTCAAGCGGTAGGTATGAGAATCAGGTGGTGGCCTCCAACTCGTGGTTAACCACTCCAGTACGAGCTGGAGGCCACCACCTGATGAAGCCAGCAGCACCACATAATCTGCAAAAAGTAGAGATGAGATTCTGAGGCCACCAAGGTAAAAGCTTTCCACCACTTGAACACACCTAGAAATTCTGTCCATAAAAATTATGAAAAGAACTGGTGACAAAGGGCAGACTGTAGAAGTGAGCAGTGGCCCACCCGCACAATATACTGTGTGAGTCAAGCACTGCACCCCTCCTGAGCCACCTGACAGTTTGCCAGAATTGCTTTGAGGCAGTCCAAGAGTCTTATTCCATGGCCTGCTAGATAGGCCTGATAGAACTCCTTTTCAGCTTGATGGCTCCCTTCACCTCTGGTGTTCACCTCGCAGCCACAGCTCTGTGCAGCCGCCTCAACCATGGAGGTGCAGAACATGGTCCAATAGGACTCAGCATCCTCAACCTCCCTCACAATGCTTGTGGAAGGTCTGCCAGAGGTGTACTGGGGCCTCTGTTCCGTGTTCTCAGTGGACCCTCGCTATATGTTTAGGTGTGCCAGGTCTGTCACACATCCTCCCCCGCCACCTAATCCAACTCATTACCAGGTGGTGATCAGTTGACTTCACTCAAGTGTCCATACAGCCACAGAGCTGATTATATGATTACAAAATCAATCAGCATGCGATCTAGGGTGTCCTGGTGTCATGTGCACTTATGTATATCTTTATGATTGAACATGGTGTTAGTTACAGACAAACTGGTTTGCACTGAAGTCCCATAAAAGAACAACACTCAGGTTCAGACCAAGCAGGCCATTTCTCCCAATCACACCCCTCCAGGTCTCACTGTCGTTGCCCACGTGACCCATAAAAACTTCCAATAGGCTCAGGCTCCTTTCCCACCAGAGAAGTTATGTTGCACATCCCAGTAACCAGCCTTACTAGCTGAGGAATTGTCTGCCAGGGCATCCACCCCTGGCCATAGCTCCTCTGCCCTTGCACCTGACCCCCTCGGATGCCTCTTATAGGTGGTGGGCCTACAAAAGCGCTGGCCAATATCTCACCTCTTTAGCACCCTCACCAGGCCCGGCTCTAGGGTGGGACCGGGCAGGGTAAACTATTCTCTTGATCTTTCTTTCATTGGTCATCTGAATTGCTCTTCATCTGTCCCCCTTTTTAAGTCTTTTAAGGAATTCATTTAAATGCAATGAAATAATATTGTCTTACAATAAACAATTAAGTGGTTTTCTGTAGCAACTTTTGTGACACCATACATCACTACACTCATCTTCAAAATTCTATGTTCAACAAATATACACTTTATACTTTATGTTCGTAGCCTACTCGCATGGCCACTCTTAGCTATGCACAGGTCTACAGGGGAGTGGGGAGAAGAAGACATTTGTGTTACGGCATGGAAAAGGCTAACCATATAACCAGTGTGTATGCACCTAAGTCTAACTTGCATGTGTTGTTTTCTTGATCTGCTAATTATGGGCATCTCTTTTCAGCTACCATCAGCACCTCCACTACAGCCAAGACCTCAAGTCATGTTACACGCTGCAGTGACAGTCAGAGGAACTACTGTGTTAATGGAGGAGAGTGCTTCACCCTTGAAATCATGCCTGGTAGTACAAAGTTTCTCTGCAGGTATGCCACAAACTGTTGGTTAATCATACTTTCATCTGTTTGAATATGTTATGAAGCTATTACTGGTGGCTTTTAACATGCCAGAATCAAGTACCTTTTGTGTATAAATTATGTTAACTAACTACATCAAAGCTACATGGTCTGAAAAGTAGGCATGAATGAAAACATGAAAACAAATATGATAAAAATTTATAATACAATCTCAATTCTGAAAAAGTTGGAAAGATGCCTATATACAAACAGAATGCAATGAAATGCAAATCTCAAACCCATATTTTATTCACAATATAGAGCACAGAAAACATGTGAAATGTTTAAACTGAGAAAATGTACTATTTTAAGAAAACTATTACCTCGTCTTAAATTTGATAGTTTCAGCATGTCTCAAAATATTTGGCGCAAGGACAAGAAAAGTCTTGAAAACTACTGTAAGTGGCATTAATTGGCAACATGTCAGAAAGATAACTGTATAGATGAAGCATCTTAGACGGGCAGCTTCTTTGTAGTAAAGGTGGGTTCACCTTTCTGCAAAAAACTGTTTACAAATTGTGGAACAGTTTCAAAATAATGTTCCTCAATGTAAAATTAGTTAATTATAAAATTGCAAAGACTTGCAAAGAATCTTTCATCTACAATACACGATACTAGCAAAAGATTCAGGATTATCTGAGGAGGAGTATCTGTGCGCAACGGACAAAGCCAAAAAGCTGTACTGGATGCCCGGGATCCTTTGTCAAAGAAATCACTTCACAGACTCAGGAACACTGCCAGAAATCATGTTCTGAAGCCATATCTGAACGCAATCCAGAAATGCTACCATCGTCTCTGAGCCAAATCTCATTTAAAATGGATTGAGGCAAAGTGGAAAACTACTGTGTGGCCAGACTAATCAAAATTTGAAATTCCTTTTGGAAAACATAAATGCTGCATCCTCTGAACTGCAGATGAGCTTGACGATCCATCTTGTTTTCAGCATTCAAAAGCCTGCATCTTTGATGGAGTAGATATCTGAAAAGGCACCATAAATCCTCAAAGTTATTTACAGGTTTTAGAGCAACATATGCTCCCATCCAGATAATGTTTTTTTCAGGGGAGGCCTTACATATTTCAGCAAGACAATGCTGCAGCTACAACAGCATGGCTTCATAGCAGAAGATCTACAGTCCAGACCTTTCATTATTTGAAAACATTTGGTACACTGTGAGAGAAAAAATATGACACAGAAGCCCAAGGACTGTTCAGCAGCTAGAATCCTATATCAGACAAGAATGAAACAATATTCCTCTGCCAACATCCTTAGCTGCCAGATATTTATGGACTATTATTAAAAGAAGAGGGGATACTAAACAGTGGTGAACTGTGTCACAGAACCCTGTCCCAATTTTTTAAAGATATGTTGCTGCCCTCAAATTCAAAATAAGGAAATATTTTTCCTAAAATGATACATTTTCTCAGTTCAAACATTTGATGCTTTCTGTGTTCTGATGTGGGTAAAATAAGGGTATGTGAGATTTGCAAATTATCGCATTTTGTTTTTATTTTTTTATTTTTTGCACAATTTCCCACTTTTTCTAATGGGTTTGTGAAAATAAATAAATAATACAAAATTCAAAAGAACACAGAAAATTCAATAATGATGCACACCAGACAGAACTGCAGAATAAATGTGATACATTCAGATGAAAAATAATTTTGTAAAACATATCAATGGGGTGGGTATATGGGTGACTGCTCACCCACTCAAAGTGATTTGAGATGAATTAGGAAGAGACTTTATCACCTTCTCAGTGACCACTGGTAGTCCCTCATTTACCACTGCCACCAACACCAACTTTCATAAAGTTATGAGGCCTTGGGGCACTCTCCCTGTGCCTCACTTGCAAACCATTTAGGTATGAATGTGCGAAATGTATTTCTTTTTGTAAGGTCAGTAGCAAAGTATCAGGGTGTGTTATAGGGTGGAGGTAAAATGAGGGAAAATGAAATCCATGCTAAAAAAAGCCCCAAAACACAAGTGTTAAAAAAATCTTACAATATGATCTGGTATTCAAAAGGCCACATTTCTTTGACAATATTTAGTTAAGTCTTGGCTTTTCATCTGTGAATGATGTCATCAGTTGAACCTTCTTTCACACACATTAGTGACTGAGGCCCATTGTCCTTACTAGATGTAGACCAACCAGCCTTACTGGCGATTGGTCTACATAGGTTGGTCTACAGGCTTTAATAAATCATGTCCTGAGTGAAGAAAAAACATGGACATGCTAGGAGCAAAGGAGCAACTCTGTCCCCATATGAGAGAATATAGTTGGCCAAAGATGTATGACCTATAAACAGGCTGATATGCCAGTCTGTGAAGGAAAGCATAATCGTGAAATGGGAGAATGGGCAGTACTTTTCACACATTAAAATAAGATATATTTCTTTAATCTGAACAAAACCAAAACAGAATTTATTTTATTTGGGCATCCCACCCTTTTAAATACTGTGGGTATGACAGCGCCATTGATCTTTAAGCTTTTTATTGTCACCCAGTTGCAAAGAATCTTGGTGCGATATTTGACTGTGCTTTAAAATTTGATAGATTAGCTCTGTTGTTAAAATGAGCTTTGAGAAGATAATTTTATTACCTCTTGCTTAGACTATGTAGGCTTTGATCAATTGTTTGTTGGCTGTAAAAAAAATGCAGCAGCTCGCCTTTTAACAGGATAGAAATGGTGTGATCACATTACACCTATATTGACCTCCTTATGCTGGACCAGGTGCTCCGTGGACAACAACAAATAAAATTAGTTTTTGAGTTTTCAAATCAGTGTGTACGAGGCTAAGAGCTGGGATTTCAAATGAATTAAAACTGTCTGGTTCTTGGATGAATAAGCTGCAATGGAATATTGCTGCTACTCCTCCTCCTCAGCCTGTGCATCAATCATTTTAAACACTATTAAAAGCCTACTAATGCTCGCTTACTTTCTGTTCTAGCTGAGCAGGATATCCTGGCTTCAATTAAATAAATCGATTAAATAAAGGCTCCTTGCATTCAAATCCAGCTTACCGTCTTTCCAGTAAGTGCATGTCTTTCGACTGTGGGAGGAAACCGGAATAAACCAATACAGACACAGGGAGAACATGCAAACTCCACAGAGAGAGGGGCCCGGGCCAAGGTGGAATCGAACCCAGGCCTTGTAGATGTCATTTTAACTGTGAGGCAGCAGGATATTTTATTTAAGCAATTTAGCAGGGGCAAAACCAAAACTCATTCAACTATTAAGAATTACATAATCAAATGAACTCAACAGGCTGGTACAGAAAACAAAGAGTATGACATGACAATGACAACACACACAAACAGGGGTTTAAAAACTACATTGAAGTATTTGGGTAATTGGGAAACACAGAAATGCAGACTTGACAGGGTTCTGTGCTCCACAGGGTTCTGTGCTAGGACCAATTTTATTTACACTATACATGCCTAATAATCAGGACCCTTCTTATCTTAAAGACCTCATAGTACCGTATCATCCCAATAGAGCACTTCGCTCTCAGACTGCTGGCTTACTTGAATGAATGAATAAATAAATGAATAAGCTTTATTGTCATATGCACAGTTCCCCGTACAATGAAATTGCGTTCCAGAAAACCCATCGAGAGACAAACCAGACAAACATGGGAGATAAGAGCTCTGTGGCCTTGCAGCCATGAGGCGCTGCCATTACAAAGATGAGAAAAACAGAAGCGAAAACACAGTAGGGAAGGTAGGTTTAAAAAAAAGAAATCATCTTGTACTGTGTTCATTATGAGCACCTTATGACGTTCCAAACAACACCTCAGCAAAGCAAGTAGCACATTCAAAGCATGGCAAGAATCTCCTGGAATAGCAGCATGGTGGCAAGGGTCGGTAGGGTACGGGGAGCCAACAGAGACGAGTGGGTCAGGGGCATTATGGAGCCAGGACCTAGCTCCCTGCCTAAACAGTTTGCTGATAGAGATGGGCGTTCATCAGTGTTCACCAGATCCCAGTTCACACAAATCATAGACGAGAGTGGGAGGGAGAGGCCAGCTAAGGGAGCTGAATTCTAGATAATGCAGATCTTTTGGAACAAAATGCCATTGTTATTCTCTCGACAGCCTTCAGTTCACTGGGACACTCTCAGTAAATCCAATTGTCCAAATTGCTTAGTTACCGTTCCTCACTGTACAGATATGTACTGTACTTTTCTCCAAGATCTAATTCAGCACGTTCGCAGCTGGTCTGTGAGCATCCAGCTTATGGCTCAGGTCCAACAAGGAGTGAGTCTGAGTCTGTACGGTTCTGCATAGCCCATCTGTCTGTTTAAGGAGTCTCGCGAGAGGCCAAACTGCTGCCCAGATTCTCTTAATTTGCCGGTCAGTCAGGTATCCTCCAAGCCCAAACAGAAGAGATCCCTTTACCAAAAAAATGAATATGTATATGTTTTCCACATCATCAACTGACAGCACGGCAAGACACATGGGTCTCCACACACTCCATGAGTCAATGACGTATCCGACCGGGTCCGTGTCACTAGGACAGGTGGGCTCCCCTTTTCCCAGTCTCATAGTGGAGAAAATTTGATTGATGGCATTGAGAACCCAGTTTGCCAGATCCATGGTACTCATTCTTATTTGGACGATGTATGAATAAAGGCACTTACAGTACAGCAAGCAGCAAAGCAGGGTCGTTAGGGGGAGAGCAGGATAGAGTGAAAGATGTGGCTGTCTTCCTGCTGGTGTGGTTCCTAGGATACTTAAGAGTAGAATGGGGGCAGAGCCTTCAGCTTTCAAGCCCCTCTTCTGTGGAACCAGCTCCCAGTTTGGATTTGGGCCACAGGCACTTTTTCTATTTTTAAGATTAGGCTTAAAACTTTCCTTTTTGATCAAGCTTATAGTTAGTGCTCGACCAGGTGACCCTGAACCCTCCCTTAGTTATGCTGCAATAGGCCTAGGCTGCTGGGGGGTTCCCATAATGCACTGACTATTCCTTTTCATTCATCTCTTTTTCACTCTGTTTATACACCAGTCTGTGTTTAATCATTACCTATTAATCTCTTGCTCGCCTCCACAGTATCTTTTTTTGTCCTCTCTCTCCCCTCAGCCCCAACCAATCATGGCAGATGACAGCCCCTCCCTGAACCTGGTTATGCCAGAGGTCTCTTCCTATTAACAGGAAGTTTTTTCTTCCCACTGTTGCCTAGTGCTTGCTCACAGGTGGTCGTTTTGACACTGGGTTTTCTCTGTCATTGTAGGGTCTTTACCTTAAAATTTAAAGCGCCTTGAGGCAGCTGCGGTTCTGATTTTGCCCTATATAAATAAAATAAAACTGAACTGAATTCAATTCAATTGAATGGAAATGAACTGTCTTCAGATAATTAATAAGCTCCTCACATGTAGTTTTGGGCTGATCCACCACCTTTCTCATGATCAGCCTCACCTCATGATGCAAGCTCTTCCATGGAGCTCCAGATCAATGGTGATCAGTGGTCATTTTATCTTCCATTTCTGAGTAATCGCACCAACAGCTGTCACCTTCCCACCAAGCTTCTTGCTGATGGTCTTGTAGCCCATTCCAGCCTTATGCAGGTCTGCAGTCTTGTCCCTGATGTCCTTTGACAACTCTTTGGTCTTGAGCATGGTGGTGGAGCGATTGGAATGGAAGAAATTGGTTCTGTTGAGATTAGGAGTATCTGCAATTGATTGATTTTAATCTGTGGACCACATGAGCACACAGCCAATCTGTGGGAATTAGCTGGGTTCTAGGGGATCAAAATTCTTTCACTCAATGACATGCATATCAATTTATAACTTTTGTGTGATGCGTTTGTTCTGGATTTTGGTTGATATTCTGACTCTCATCATTAAAATGAAACTACCATAAAAATTATATTTATTTTTTTGAAATAAATATATAATTTATAAATATATAATTTCTCCCACTTTAGCATATGAAGTAAGCATATTGAGTGAGCTTACCTATAGTATATTAAATTCAAATAATATAAAATAAGATTAGCATATTAGATAAGGTTAACTGAGGATGATTCACTCAAGAGTGTATCTCATAATTATTCCCATCAAAAGGGTAGAAAACAGTTTGGTTCAGAGCAGTGGATAATTACGGTATGCATTATTTTGTTAGATTTTTATGCACGTATAATGTGTAATGCATACTTTTGTAACTGTAGCACTCTTAACTGGATACTAAAAAAAAATACAGTGTTATACAATAAAGTTGTGACTTGGAAAATGCTACTGTATGTTTTGTGACTTTACACTGGATGTCATTGTGTTTGTCATTATGTGTTCATGTCTTGTGCATAACAGTAGGTGCTGTTTGTCTGTTTTCCTTTCTATCTATTAACCAGATGCTTGGCTGGATTCACTGGGCACCGATGTGAACAAGCTGTGCTTAAGAATGTCTCAGACCCAAAACGTATGTGAATACAACTGTATTTAATCCCACATGTCATTGCTGGTGTTTCACTCTTGTCATACTTTCTTCAGGAAACAGTGGAAAAATCCATGTTTCCCTTATATTCAGATATATAAACCTATTGAGAATGCTTAACTTAGCTCTCCAAGGTCAAGTAGACTCAATGTGGAACAGAGTCCAAAGGCACTCTCATCTGCAGAGTAGTGCACTGAGTTTTGCATCTATTTCACATCTCATCACACCTCACCCATTCTGTTCAGACCAGTGATCTCGCTCCATTTCAGTTTGAAGTGGTGTTTCTTGTTCTTTCCATTCAGCTACACCCCTACCTCACGAGAAACCAAAGCACTGAAGATGTTTCTGTAACATTGGAGGCCTGTACTGCAAAGCAAGTTCAGATTCTCTATGAAATCTAAGTCATGCTAAGTGGTCACACAAAAGTGGTTAGCAACCTGGTAAGTCAGTCCAGAGTTTCACCAGTCTAGCTGCAAGCTTTTATAAAATATAATATCAAAAAATAAGTTAAACACATAATACAGCTAAATACAGCTGTGTAGCTACTGAATCCAAAGCAGCAGTGTGTGTGTGTGTGTGTGTGTGTGTGTCTGTGTGTGTGATAGGATAGCACTGGACAGTATGTAAGCCTATAATACTAAAACAGCTGAACGTTTTCACTGATTTGAGTAGTAATCATTATATAAATCAAAGACTATAATAAATAAAGATGATCCACAGCCAGAAAGGAATGTAGAAAAAAGTGAGCAGTTATTAAACTTCATTTCCGTTAAGACACAGGAAGCTCTGGCTATAACCATAACTGGAATTTAGTTAAATTATTGCCTAAATGACGGTTTCTCCATGATGTGCAAGACAAAGTCTAATTCAAGCCCTCTTCTTTTAGTTCCAACTCAGGAAGTGTTAAATGGTGTGAAAGCAGTAAAGAACGAATATTAAAGTATAATCCAAACAGGTAATTAGGCTTTGCGGTAAATTTTATATAAGGACAACAATCACAATATTAGATGCACTAATGTAGTGTTATATCACTATATGACCGCTTATTTAAGACTGAAAGGCTAGAAAGTTGCTTGCAGCTGTGCATAGGGGCAAATACACAAAGATGGAAGAAAGCTGTGACTAACAATCTACAGTAAAAACGTATTTGCCCCCTTCCTGATTTCTTTTGCTTGTTTTTCTATTTGTCACACTTACATGTTTCCGATCATCAAACAAATTTGAATATTAGACAAAGATAACCTGAGTAAATACAAAATGCTGTTTTTAAATGAGGATTTCATTTATTAAGGGAAAAAGGCTATCCTAACCTACCTGCCCTGTGTGAAAAAGTAACTGCCCCCTAAAACTAATAACTAATTGCATCATCCTTGGCAGGAAGCATTTGTGATAACTGGTAATAAGTCTTTCACATTGCTGTGGAGGAATTTTGGCCAGTTGTTTTAAAGCCTCATTGGAGGGTTTTTGAGCATGAACAGCCTGATTAAAGCCATGCCAAAGTATCTCAGTCAGATGTAAGTCCAGACTTTGACTAGGTTACTCAAAATCCTATAATTTTCTTTTTTTTTTTTGAGCCATTCAGAGGTGGACTTGTTAGTGTGTGTCCAATCATTATCCTGCTGCATACAAGTGCTTAAACTACAGGGCACAAACTTTCGGCTGAACATTCAGGTTTTTCTGGCACAAAGCAGAATTCATGCTTCTATCAATTATGGTTAGTTGTCAAAACAAAGCCATCCCAGACCATCACTCTACCATCACCATGTTTGACTCTTGGTATGATGTTCTTCTTAGACTAGAATAGAATAGCTTTATTGTCATTATATGTCACATATAATGTATGAAATGCTTTTAGTTTTACACCAGCTGTAACAGGACATAAACCTTCCAAAAAGTTTGGCTTTTGTCTCATCAGTCCACAGAGTATTTCCCCAAAAGTCTCGGGGATCATCAAGATGTTTTTTGGAAAATGTGAGAAGAGCATTTGTATTCTTTTTGGTCAGCAGTGGTTTTCTCCTTGGAACTCTCCCATGAATGCAATTTTTGCCCAGTGTCTCTATTAAATTATGAATACTGACCTTAAATGAGGCAAGTGAGGCCTGCAGTTCTTTAGATGCTGTTCTGGTTTTTTTGTGATCTCCTGGACGAGTCATCGATGTGCTCTTGGAGTAATTTTGGTAGGTCAGTCACTTCTGGGAAGATTCAGCACCATTTCAAGTGTTTTCTGTTTGGGAATTTGTGAAAGACCATCAAGTCCCAGAGCCTTAGAAATGTTATTTTAACCCTTTCTTGACTGATAGATGCCATTGTTTCTTATCTCTTCTTGGATTTTTTAGATCGTGGCATGGTGTGTTGCTTTTTGAACTCTTTTAGCCTATTTCACTTTGCAAGACAGGTTCTATTTAAGTTATTTCTTGATTCAACAGGTGTGGCAAAAATCAGGCCTGGGCGTGGCTAGTAAAATCAAACTCAGCTTTCTAAAAGATAAGGTTACTTTAAAAAGAGAGGCAATTACTTTTTCACACAGGGCCAGGCAAGTTTGAATAGCATTTTTTGACAAGTGTGACAAATATGCAATAAAAGAAAAGAAATCAAGAAGAGGGCAAATACTTTTTTGTAGCACTGTATATTTCTTATTGATGCTCTTCAGTGAAAACAAATATTTTTGATATGTATCTAAGAACTGTAGACACTCTTACAACCTGGGCCCAAACTCATTGGCCTTTGCAAAATTGTGAATACTTTTGTATGTGATGATCTCTTATCTTTAACACAACCTGCTCTGGCACAGTTTAGCAGGTTAGGGTGACTACTGTATGGTAGGTAATCCAAAAAACAAAACAAAACAAAACCCGACATGCAAGAGACCAGAGAGATCACTGGTTGCACTACTGCACCATCAAGACTAACAGTGCTGTTGCTGGGGTCTTTATTTCTATTTTTATCTGACTTTTATGTGATTTGGCTTGTCCCCAGTGACTTTGTATATACCTACAAATTTCAGCAAAGAGAATGCCTAAACTAGGTTGATGGATAACTAATAAACCAAAATTGAACTGTAATAATGATAATAACTCAATTTGAATAATCAGCGATGATCTCTGATTTAGGAATTATTTAATAAACCAACATGTGAATGAGATCTGAAAGGATCAATTTAAATGAATGAAGACACACAGGTAGACATACTGGTTTAGCTGTCCCTAACACCAGTGATGACTGTGGGTTTTGTGTGGCTGTTGTATAAACTAACACCCTCTTTCTCTTCTTGTCTATTTCTCATGTTTCCTGCTCAGGTGTCCAGTTGAATTTACTGGTGATCGCTGCCAAAACTATGTAATGGCCAGCTTTTACAGTATGTCTATTTCCTCTTTTATCTTCTTGGCTTGATACTTGTTTTCCTTATCTTTTTGATGAATGCAGTGTGTTTCGACATTTAAGCTTTTTCTTTAAAACTGCATTTATGTTTATTCATACGTATATTTATATATTTTTTAACCTACTAGTAAATTCTTAATGGCACTAATTTCACAAAGAAGCTGCATGTTCATGCTCCCAATTTAGTGCTCTAACAAATTTCAGAATTGCTCTACGAGATTCAGATGTGGTTATCAGGCCACTAAACTCATTGTTATGTTTCTGAAATTATTTTTAAATTATGCTGACTTTGTGAAATGTCAATGCTGGACAATGTTAAATCATGGCCAAAAGAGGATACATACAGTTTAACTAATGGTAAATGGCCCAAAGCATGTTAAAAAACAAAATATTCCATTATAGCACCAGAACCATCCTAGACTGTCTACACATGATGATTTGGATCCATGGATTCATGCTATTGATATCAGAACATCAAAAGATTTGGCAGAAATTAAAACTCATCACACTAGACTATATTTTTCTAGTTTTACACCTCTGTGTACACATTTGGTGCACTGCAACATAGTCGACACCATCTACTTTGAGGTTGGATGTGTTGTGGATTCTGGGAAAGTTTTCCATTCAACTTTGCTGTAAAAAGCGACTGACTTTCTAACTGTAACAGTTACTGTGGCCTTTTGTCTGCTCCTGCCAGTTTGGCCTCTGACACATGTTTCTGTCCACAGAACTGCTGCAAACATGTTTCTTTCTTTTACATTTTATACACTTTTATACCATTATGATCAAAAGGCACAACCCTATTTAAAGGCAAACTGTGTCTGCTTCTGGTTTATGCCACAGTTTTCCATTTATATTGTACAAGTTTGATAATGGAGCAAATGGATGCTTCAGTGTGATAACGTCTTTTGAAAATCTTCATCCAAAGTGAGAATAAACCATCTTCAACAACTGCAATGAATCCATCCATCCATCCATGCATCCATCCATCCATCTATCCATTCATCCATCCATCTTCTTCTACTTACCTGGGGGCAGGTGATAGGGGCATCAGCCTAAGCATAAAAACCCAGAACCACCCCCCCAGCCACCTCCTCCATCTTATCCAGGGAAACACCGAGGCATTCCCAGGCCAGCTGAGAGATATAATTGCTCCAGGCCCTGGGTCTACCTCATGGCCTTGTCAGATGCCTGAACCACCTCAACTGGCTCCTTTCAATGTGGAGGAGTAGTGGTTCTACTCTGAGCCTCTCTTGATTCCCTGCACTCCTTACCCTATCTCTAAGCGAGAAGCCAGCCACCCATAAGAGGAAGCTCATTTCCACTGCTTGTATCCACAGTCACGTTCTTTTGGTCACTACTCAGAGTTTGTGACCATAGGTGAGGGTAGGGACGTTTTTATGCGCTTTTATGCTCAGGTCTCTCTTTACCACAGCCCCAATCTGCCTGTTAATCTCCTGCTCCATTCTGTCCTCACTCGTGAACAAGATCCCGAGATACTTAAATGCCTCCACTTAAGGCAGCAACCCTGACATCGAGTGGCCACTCCACTTTTTCCAGCTGAGGAGCATGGCCTCAGACTAAGAGGTGTCAATTCTCATACCTGTCACTTTACACTTGGCTGTGGACCACACCAGTGCGAGCTTGAGGCCACCAACTAATGAAGCCAACAGGACTACAACAGGGCCACCCGGAGGGGCTCAGAGTAGAGCCGCTGCTCCTCCACATCGAAAGGAGCCAGTTGAGGTGGCTCGGGCATCTGATTAGGATGCCTCCTGGGTGCCAATTGGGTGAGGTGTTCTGGGCATGTCCCACTGGGAGGAGGCCCCGGGGTAGACCCAGGATGCGCTGGGGAGATTATATCTCTTGGCTAGCCTGGGAACACCTTGGGGTCCCTCCCGATGAGCTGGTGGAGGTAGCTGGGGAGAGGGAAGTCTGGGCTTCTCTGCTTAGGCTCCTGCCCCCGTGACCTGGCCCCGGATAAGCGGAAGACAATGGCTGGATAGAGGACCACATCATTGTAAAAAGCACCAAGGCAGAAGCCTTCTGCCACTTGGGTATCCTTAGAAATTGAAATGGCAACAAACGACAGCCATCGTGGAGTCCAACACACACCAAAAACGATTCTGACTTATTACCAGCAATGCGGACCAAGATCCTACGAGGAAATACTGTACTTGGTGACACAAGGGTCAAAGGGAGTTTTTTTCTCCCTTTTATACGTGAACCAAGAAACACAGAAAGATGATAAAAAATGTAACAAAGCACTGTTAATAACATTTAATATTATATGTATAAAATTTAGCTCTTCAAACCTATTATTTTGTATGGCAGTAAAATAGAAATCCTGTGTTTGAGTGTGTTATGTGCTGTGTTCAAGAGTTTTTTTTTACTGGTTAAGTTTGTGAAAAGTCATGTGGCTCCCACTTATTGAGTATGGTTGTGAGATTTGTGTGCTGTACTTCAGTGTGTACCATGTCATATTGTTTGTATTATTTTTTGTTTTTGTGTAGAGGTTTGCACGCAACCTTTAGTCTGTGCAAAAACCTAAAGTAGACGTTTACAGAATTATATAATTTTTCACTAAAAGAAATCTATGACCCTAAGTTGCAGAAGCAGTGGATGGGTGGATGGATTATTTTTTTTGCAGAGTTAAGAATGTAAGCTAAAACCTTTTACACTGTAAAAAATAAATCTGAGTGGATGTAATAAGTTTTTGTTGCTAATATTGGCAATACAAAATAATTTACAGTATTTGTACTTTTATTTTATATTCATTCATTATTTATATAGAATTTATGTTCGTTTGTTCAAGATGCAAGACATTAGGATTTTTTTATTATTATTTTTATTAATATAACACAATGCAAAACACTCTATATCTTGTTCAGCTGACTTGGTTTCAAAAATAATTTCAAAGTGGATGATACCTGAGTTTCAGAATATTTTTCCCACTTGTAATTTTACTTTTAAGCATAACAGAAACATTCTTGAGCAAAGAATCATCATAGCCCTTCTGGATGAAAACTCTGTACAAGGGAGCATGTCAGGGAAGTTCTGGGTTTGTAGTCTTATCTAGTGTTACGTTGAACGTTGTGTGATAATGAATAATTTTTTTAATTATGTTTACAGCTGCTTAAATTTAGTTTTATTTATTAATTTAAAAAGTTCTGCTCTCAAGAGTAACTCAGCTGTTATCCAAACAACTTTCATGCAAAAAGGAAAAAACTAAAGATAAAAAAGAACTGATGCCATTTGAATTACAGTAAATGTAATCCATATAACTGCCCAAAGCAGTGGAATTATACTGTTATTCCCATGGGTATCATTTGAAGGAATATGATAATAAAAAAATTAAAGTAGAAATCAATTAAAAATTAACAGACATAACTGTTAAAGATAAGTAGCTCTAAAACCTGTTATCAAATCTTTTATGTATTTTATTTTATTCATTAATGATTTTTGTGGTTGACTGTGAATGTGCCCAAAGTTTTAAAGAATGGCTGTCCTCTTTTTCAGAAGCCGAGGAGCTGTATCAGAAACGTATTTTAACAATAACAGGAATCTGCATTGCACTCCTAGTCGTTGGAATCATGTGTGTGGTTGCCTACTGCAAAACCAAGTAATTAATGTCATTTTTTTTGTTGTTCAATGCAAAACATGAAGGTAGTCGTCCTGATTTTAGTATAGACTTTCAAATGGAGTCCTCAAATTTAGGGTACAGTTGCTTTTTTGCACCCGTGAATGTACGAATGAATACAAAATGTATAATAAAAAGACAACAAAAAAACGATATTCAAATCAAAAAACAAAAAAGATGTTAGGATAAGATATTATGAGGTGTCTTATTTAGCAGTTGCTCAGTTGTACAATTTTAATTGTGCTATAGAGCTTCTTGGCTAAAACATTAATATCGACTGTTAGTTTGACAATATTTGTAATTGAAAATTGATATTATCTATTTAACATTTTATTGGAAGCACGAGATGAACTGCATTTTATTGGGATTTAGCTCCAGAAGTCTGATACAGTGAACCTCGGCTCCCCTTCACACAATTAAAGTATTATAACTATTCTAGAGTTTTATACCTATAAAGCTGGACATCTGCAAAGCAATGATCAGAGATGTAGTAAAACTGACCGGGCTGAGAGAATTTTGAGGAATTTGTGGTGGTGGTGGA